>CATIWK010422506.1:0-13812 GCA_949634005.1 Mallotus japonicus
GTGAGCCCGTTAGATAGAGGTGCTTATATGGACCAATTTCATAACGTTAAGGGGTTATTTGAACCCCTAAAAACATTAGTGGGCGATCCGCGATTAGGTCAAAATGTTAGGGGGGGTATTTGCACCTTTTCCCTTAGAAAAAACTAACAAGCTTGCATACACAGACAAGAGAGCATCTAGTAACTAAAGATAGTCACTAATTATACTCCTACTAACATGTCAATGGAATTGGAGATGGAAACCCAGCAGCTCCAAGGCTTGACGATGTCAAATCCGCCTTCTTCCTTCTGGCACATCAATCCTTGATATGGTCATCTGCTGCACAAATGAGCTGAAGCTGGAAAAAATCAAACTTGAACTAGAATAGATCAGGAGCTCTTGAACTTCAACTTAGATTTAGATCAAGAAAACCAAAATATCACATATAAAAGGAATATATCCACAAAACTTGAGTTATAAACTCATATCAGAATTATTTATATACAAATGACTAAAATAAAACTGATATTTGAATGATTTTTATGGTCAAAATGGCCAAAAAAATCATTCAAACCTAGAAAAGAAGCTACGAAGAAGAAAGTGAACAGTACCAAAAGTTAAAAGAAACGAGTAATAGTTTAATTGTTATAAAATTATTATTAACACCTCTCATTTTAAGAGTAAAAACATTTCCCACTTGAATTAGGTCTTAGAGTTATGGTTAATAAAACTAATCATGCATTATATTTTAATTCTAAATTTATCCTGTTAAGATGTCAGTCAGTTAAGTTTTTGAATTTAGAATTAGATGAGATTAATTATTATCAAATAATATTTTAATTAATATCAACTTTACTATCCCAAAAAAAATCAACTTTAATATTATGTTTTTTTTTTTTTGAACAAAAATCTTATGTTTTCAATCAAACATCAAAAGTAAAATCCATTACACCATATTAAATTGTGTTTGCTTTATCCCTTTGACGTCGTAAAATCATATTTTTATTTGAATGCTTAAAATTATATGAAAAAACATGTTGATAATACTTTTTATAAAAATTATTCAAAGTTTGTACCATAGTTATATAAAAATTCATATATAACCATGTCATGGATGCACTACTTATATATTTTTCAATCCAACTTTAGTATTAAAATACTTCAAGTTGCATTAATTCTATTCGTGTCTCCTAAAAATTATTTATTATTTATTAATTGCTTTAGTATAATTTCATATATGTAGAAGTGAAGTTAAAACTTATAATTAGTAGGATTAAATTAAAAATTTAAATTACAATAGAAAAAATTTAAATTCTAAAAGAATCAAACATAAAATTTCATAAAATATTTGTATATAATTGTATAAAAATTTATCTTTTTAAATATTTTAAAATTTGAATAAATATGATCTTATTTTATATAAAATCACTTCTCATACATATATGAGTTAATTTTTTTAAAAAATAATAATGTTTGTAGTCAAAATGACATAAAGAAATAAAATTCAAAATTACAAAAAAAAAATATTATTTTTTAGAATAAAAATTAAAAAGGAGTAATTTTCAAAGTGTTTTTTTTATTTAATATTATCATTAAATTCTAAATTTACTTTTTTTTTACAATCAAATTCTAAACATTATTTACAAATTCTTTCATTAATTCCATCTATAAATAAAAAAATATGGAGTTTTCAATTCTTGAAAATCTATTTCATTATTTTTCTCCTTTTTCTTTATCTTCTTTATTAACGTATAAGATAAGTGAGTTTTTTTTTTCACATATTTTTACATTCTCACCTTGAATTTTCTTTTCAACTTCTCAAAATTTTTGAGTTTTGACCAAACAATGCATCAAGTGGCCAAGTCTTGGGTCTTTGTGATGAATTTACTCTTAAAATTAATTTTTTATTTTTATAAATTACTATTATTATTATTATTATTTCTTAAGAAAAGAAAATGAACCTTCCTAAACATGACGTAGAAAACGGCAAGATAGGGGACGTTTATCATTTTGTTATGACGTGAAGGGTTTTAAAGTCATTTCAAGTCACTTCAGCCTTTCATCATTGCAGCGTGCCCCATGTCATAATTTTGCTCACATGACCTAACCTCAAAATGTTGTTTTTAATTTTTTTATCTTTTAATATTAAATACAAAAATTTAAAAGTAAAAAAAAAATTCAAATATTATTTTTTGACAAAAAATAACATAACCCATAAATAATAATTTTCAAGTGTATATGGATAGCACACCACCAACCCATGTCACCAAGACTTCATAATAAAGTCTCACATCAAGAGAACAAAACCAAAAAAAGAAAGAAAAATGATGCTCTATTGTTTTTTCTTCATCAATTAAAAAATTTCAATAATTGAAAATTCACAGTATATATTGATAAATAAATAACTTCAATAATAATATAATTAAAAAATAATAAAATAAATCTCACTTAAATTACAAAATATTTTATTATTATTTTTTAATTATGTTGACATAATTTTTTTAATGCATAACATAATAATGCTCTATTGTTATTTATGCAATATTATATCACAAAATTATATATATATATATATCACTTATTTAATTTGTTGATAAGCTACTTACATTTTAAATGTAATGTTGCTTGGAGATGTATTAAGGTTTCTTTTTTGTCCCTTGGTTCTTATTAATTGTTATTATTTTTTCTTTAGTTGGAATGGGGGTAGGGCAAGTTAAGGCACTTGTGATTAATAAATTTCATCATAAATTATAAATTTAATACATAAATTTTTATAATTTTACGATTATATTATTCAATATAATAATTTACATTTTTCTAAAAATATAATTAAAACTTTTGCATGATAATTTTTACCTTTAAATCAGATAACAAAAATGTACCTCTAATATTATTTTAACATCAATTAATTATTAAAAAATAAATAAATATACAGTATCTACTAACAAAATGGACGAGTATAAATTTATTTTATTTTATTTTTTCTGAAATGTTACATACATCATTATATCAATTATAATCTCAAATACATCACTGTCAATACAAATCACAAATTATAATTCATATAGAAAATATATAATACAAGCATGCTCAAAGTAGAAATCGAGTATAAATTTATTTTTTTTAAAATAAAATAATATAATATTTTTAAAAATTTATTATAATTTTAATACATCATGATGAGGTACACCATAAAAATTGCCATTTTATTTTTCATATTGGTTGTTGTGGAGTCAAATAACGGAAAAATTCAGGTCAACCCTTAGAGACCCAATATAGTAATTTCACATAATATAATAAAAATGATGTCCTAAGAGCTAAGAGTAATTTTTTTTTTTTTATCAAAAGAGCTAAGTGTAATTAAGTTAATTAATCAAGTAATTAAAAATGAAATCATCATAAACTAGTGGCTATATAATAAAAAAATTAAAGCAGCTTCCTTTTTATGCTAATAGTGATCATGAAGTGGATTTAATCAAGTTTTGAAGTCCGTGTCTTGGCTCTCTCTCTCTCTCTCTCTCTCTCTCGCTCTTCTGTTCTCATCTAGAGAGAGAAAAAAACACATCAACAGCAACACCGAAAAAAAAAAAAATCCAGAGAGAGAAACACTGACAAAGAGAAAAAGTCAGAGAGAAACCGTGTAGTTAACACAGACACAGAACACCAAAAAAAAAAAAAGAAGAAGAAGAAGAAGAAGAAGAAGAAGATGGTGAGCTTTGAAACAGCACCTTCACTTCTCTGTTTTAATTTAATTTTTTTTTTTCAAGATCTCTTTGTTTAGATTTGGTGGGTTGTGTTTGTTTCTCTAGAATTTTTTTTTTCTTGAAAAAAAAGGAAACTTTTTTTTTTCTTGGTAGGTGATTTTAGTTTGTTTTAGTGCAGCTTGTGAAGAGAGTTTTTTGAGATTTGAAGTTGGAAGTTTGGAACTTGTTTAGTAAACATTTGAGATTTTAGTTAATTTTTTTTTTTGAGGCTAAAGTTTATGACTTTCTTGATGCAGAATTTTTGTGTAAAGAAGTGATCTTTGTTTCCATTTTCCTGATCGGTGAAGGTTGAGGATTGAACAACAGGGTTTTTCTACACTGTTTCTGAAATAAAGGTTGGTTCTTTTTTTTTCTGGGTATTTTTTTTTGAAAAATTATGCTAAATAATGCTTTGTTCAGATATGTTCATGTTTAAGCATTATAATTTGCTCCAGAAAATGTTAGATGGGGTTTGGTTACTTCTACATTTTACCAAAATTTTTAGGGGCTAAAATGAAAATTAGGGACAAAAAAGAAAAGTCAAGATGTGCTAAGACTTGATAACTTTGTCATCTCCATTTTTTATTATCTGGGTTCAACTGAAAAAACATATGTTATAAGTGATGCTTTGGTTCAGACCAAAGTTTGACTCAGGTGAAGTTTTGAATTTTTGTATGTGAGTTTAGATAAATATGCTGTTTCTTGTGCTTTTGTTGTGAAGATTTTTCATTTGAGTAGGTTTGTTACAGTAATGGAAGTTAGACGATTGATCCATATGGTTTGGTCTCCCCAGATTTTTCCATACCGCTCTAAAGCATAGTTTGCAACATATTTGTTATTGTTTCTTTTCCTTTTTGCTGAGATTGACTGATTTGAATAAGAGTGCACTGAATAGGAAGGTAGATTTGAATTAGGAACAAATTGGGTTTACAGATCAGGTTTAAAACCCGCCAAAAGATGTCTTTGATAAAAGTATGGTATTTTGAGTGCTTTTGGTCCATGTGAGCCTTTTCTTTTATGAGAATCTTCTTTTCTTGCTTTGTGCTTTTTCCTTTCCTCTATTCTTTATCTTTTATTTCTTTCTTACTAAGGATTGCAATTAAAAATTTAAACAATATTTTTTTTAATTTTCAGTCGGGCACACGTGATTTGCAGTTGTCCATCAACTCAAGTGTAAATATTTTTTTTTATGCAACGATATTGAAGGATTTATTCAAATAAGGATACAAGTGAGTTGGAGCAAATGTCGTTCCGAAGTATAGTTCGTGATGTAAGAGATGGGTTTGGGAGTTTATCGAGACGGAGTTTCGATTTGAGGCTGTCAGGTCATCATAGAGGGAAATCTCATAGCTCAGTGTCTGAGCTGAATGATCAGCCTGTGGTCATCCAGAACAGTCGTTGGGCTAGCCTCCCACCTGAGTTACTTCGGGATGTGATAAAGAGATTAGAGGCAAGTGAGAGTACTTGGCCTGCTCGGAAGAATGTTGTTGCCTGTGCTGCTGTGTGCCGATCATGGAGGGAAATGTGCAAAGAAATTGTCACAAGTCCTGAATTCTCTGGGAAGATTACGTTTCCAGTTTCACTGAAGCAGGTAAGTTTCTTGTGATCTCTTTTAGATATGTAAGTTTGAAGCCATGAAATTTATTTTTGTATCTGTGAGCTTACTCATCCAAACAAGAATGCACACGTGTGCTCATTCAATTTTTAAAAAAGTGGTTTTTGCATTACGTATTGGTTACTGACATGACTTTGTTTTGTTTTATACTTACAGCCAGGGCCTAGGGATGGAACTATTCAGTGCTTTATTAAGAGGGACAAATCGAACTTAACTTATCATCTTTTCCTTTGCCTTAGCCCTGGTGAGTTTTTCTCCCAACATTTGAAGTGCTTTCCATGACTTTCACATTGGCTGCCCTGTCAAGTGGGAATCTTATTTCAAGCACTAGTTTAATTGCAGCATTTCTTCTCAAAATTTGTGGTTTTCACTGTAGAACTTAAGAATCTTTTGACCCTAATATTGATCGTCAAGGCTCTGTTTTATTTCATTAGAGAGAACTTTAATGTGACATAATCTGGAGCTCTTGTGATTTTTGTTTTTGATGCCAGTGGTGAATGGTAGGTTTCATTTTTACGCCAAAACTAAGATTCTCTACCAGCACTTCCAAGTTGAAGTAAATAATTTGTTTAATTTATCTCAACTTGTATTTAGGTTCACTCCCTGCTGTGTTCTCAAATGGGTTTTCGTTAGTTGATAAAAGCTATAAATTATTCTAATTCTGCTGCAGAGATATTATGCATATTTGGTTCTTTCCCTTCGTTTTGCTTTACTGCTGGTGGCTGTTTACTCTTTTGACTAATCCTATGCTTCTGCAGCTTTGCTTGTTGAAAATGGAAAGTTTCTGCTGTCTGCAAAACGGACTCGTAGAACTACTTGCACCGAGTATGTAATCTCCATGGATGCAGATAATATATCAAGATCAAGCAACACTTATATTGGAAAATTGAGGTATGAGTTCACTTTATTTACCATATTCGGCTACTTGCTATTGTTCACATCATTATGTAAGTGATATTGATTCTTTTGCAAAATTTGTATGATTTCATTTGTTATTGATGCAAAGATAACATTTATGCATAAGCAAACAGGTCCTGTGGTTCCCATGACAGCTTTGTGCTTCCGGTGTTAATGTAATATGTGAAATCTAACATGGATTTGCTAATATAACCAATGCTTTTCTTTCTCATGTTTCTCTCACCTTGCCTGAGGGAGGGGGAAGGATCTAATTATAATACATATAATCAATGTTTCTCCTTCTCTTCCTTTTCCTCCACCTCATTGATTGTTGAGGGTGTGAGGGGTTGCATGAATTTTTGCGCGATATATGTTAAATTTTTGTAATCCAACCAATGTAGTGTTTCCATATGATTGGATAAATAGGTTTCTCATTTTGAGGGCACTTTGAAAATCAACATTAGTTTAATTATGTTAACTTTGATACCCATGCCTGGTATTCTGACTTATTTATTCTCATTTTGCAAGAGAGTGATATACTGAGTCTTGATTAGGCCTAAATTTTTTAAGCATGCAAGGTTGTTTTCAAGAATGTCCATTTCTTTTAAATCTAATGGTGGGATAAGTATAGTTATTGCATAAATGGAAAAGTCTTGATACCCTCCAATAAATCTATGCAAGTTTATTTGTTGGGGAGTCTTAAAATGCAGAAACTTCTTTGTGTTGAGATGCATATTTGCCTTTTTTTCAGGTCAAATTTTCTAGGCACCAAGTTCATAATTTACGACACACAGCCCCCTTACAACAATGCTCATCTTTCCCCACCTGGCCGAAGCCGAAGGTTCTACTCAAAAAAGGTTTCTCCAAAGGTGCCCACTGGAAGCTACAACATTGCGCAGGTTACATATGAGCTGAATGTGCTGGGAACTAGAGGTCCACGGAGGATGCACTGTACGATGCAGTCAGTCCCTGCCTCATCTCTTGACCCAGGCGGTTTTGTGCCGGGCCAACCTGAGCTCCTACCTCGCTCACTTGAAGATTCATTTAGGAGCATTTCCTTTTCAAAGTCAATTGACAATTCAACTGAGTTTAGCAGTGCTCGGTTCTCGGACATTGTTGGACCTCGAGATGAGGAGGACGAGGGAAAAGAGAGACCACTGATTCTCAGGAATAAAGCACCAAGATGGCATGAACAGTTGCAATGTTGGTGCCTGAATTTCCGTGGAAGAGTGACTGTGGCCTCTGTCAAAAATTTCCAACTGATTGCTGCAACTCAGCCTGCAGCTGGTGCGCCAACACCATCACAGCCTCCCCAGTCTGATCATGACAAGATAATTCTGCAGTTTGGCAAGGTTGGAAAGGATATGTTTACCATGGATTACCGATATCCTTTGTCTGCATTCCAGGCATTCGCCATCTGCTTGAGCAGCTTCGACACTAAATTGGCATGTGAATAGAAGGAAAAGAAACTGTGGTGAGATATATAGAACATTTTAGTTGGTAAGCATTTTCTTTCCTAGTGTTTTATAGGATGGAGTCATTGTTGTATGCAGTCACTGTACAACTCATTGTCAACTGGAAAGTGCAGAACCGTTATGCGCATTGGAGAGGACTCTTTCATTTTCTCACCACCCTTTTTTTCTTTGTTCTTGTATTATTATTAGTTTTGCTTGAAATGGTTCATTTGTGTTCTTATCTACTGCTGTTAACTTTGTTCCTCTTGCAAGGGAAAAGGGGAAAAAAGATTAGACTTGATAAGTGTGTTTGACAGCACAATTTGACTCTAATTGCTACTCCATTGGGACAACATCATGGTGTATCTTTGTTGCCTTTATTTTAGGCCTTTGTTTTATATAATTTGACTAAGATCTTTTTTCCCTCCTTTTTTTAATATTATTCATCAAGATGTGATAAGAGAGATTCCTTAATGAGTGCCACCAGGCCACCATTTCTGACTTTTAAGGTTTTTTTTTTTTTTTTTTTTTTTTTTTTTGCTTTTGCATTAACCGGGTTGATGTTGGATGGTAAGTCCTCACCTGCAACAATAGGAGTGGTTTAAGGAGGTTTAGGTGTTTCGGTAGATCTGATATCTTTTAACATATATAAAAAAAATATAAAATGCATCTTTATGTTATAAAATGCAATACAATGAAAATTGATAAAAAAAAATGGAATGAATTATCAGTGAGAAAGTAGTTAAGTATTAACTCATTTTCGAGGGCATTCTGAAGTGTATGATTTAAATTTTACTGTTGTTGATTTAAAAGGGAATAGTTGCTCCCAGTCCCTGTTATGCAATCCATCAATATTTAGATCGTATGACTGCCTTATTTATTAAAAAAAAGTGGAAGAAACTTAAAAATATGACCATATTGATATATTTATTTTATATAAAATATTAATGCAAATGTGAGATTATGCCAAAATATTAGAGGTGTATTTGTGCATTTTTTCTAAAATAATTATAAATTAATAGTTTATACTTTTTACTTGTTTTATTCAATTAAACTCATATTGAATATTTTTGACCAAAAAAAACTCATATTGAATATGTAATTTTACAGTTTCGAGTTTAAAAGCAATTGGGGATAAACTTGGTGCAATGGGTTATTAATATTCCCTTGTTCAACTACAACTATCTCAAATGAAATGAAATGAAATGAAGTTGGCTTTAATTTTTGTTGGTTTTGCATGTTGACTGGATAGGCATCCATTACTTGTTTCTCTTTTGTAGTTGATTTTTGTATCAGATCTGATCCACACTCATGACTCACTCTCTGCCTGATCTTCCTGAATCTCTCTGGATGCTATTGTCTTTGTAGCCACATAACATAAATAGCAAAACTTTCTTTGACATGACTTTCGTTTTGAAGTATTTAGGGTGAAACTAAGGGTATAATTGAGCCAAGTTGAGAGTTGGTATATTGTCAAATTTGAGTTTGACTCAATTTTTAAATTCGAAGTATGAAAATGATTGAGATTTTTTTTTGAAACTCAAGCTCAAATCAATTAAATAATTTATATATTCAAACTCGATTCGGCTCACCTCGATTAATTAAATTAAAATTTAAAAATTCAAAAATATATATTTTAAAATATTCAAACACCAATAAGATATATTTATCATTATATTAAAAGTAAAACGGTAAAATGATAAATATATACAAATTTAATTAGGCTCACAGAAGCTTACACTCGACTCGATAGCTTATTCAAGTAGCTCGAGCTTGAGTTCGACTGGACAATAATCGAATCGATTCTGAGTTTTCTCGAGTCGATCTCGAGTAGCTTGTAAGTTAGCTTGACTCAATTACAACCTTAGGCAAATATGATATTATAGTTTAAAAAAAAAATAATTAGTTGAGATTGTAATTTAAACAAAATTATGATTGTTAGATTGAGTGAACAATTAATGTTGATTTTGATAATTGACGCATGTTCTTGTTGAGAGGAGGAAGCTTTCCTTGTCCATAATCATTTGCCAAGAACTACAGAAAGGGAAAGAGCAGTGGAAGTTGCCTACTTTTGCCTAACTCAACAACATCAATAAGCATTTGGTTTAGTGGAAAAAGGGAAATGATAGTTAATGACATTTCTTTAATGATGGATTCAGGAAAACATTAATTAATTTGAGAGGAGTCACTCACTTTTTGGTATTTTTAGATTTTTTCCATGAGCTCGTAACTGATTTTAATTTATTTTTTATTTAAAAATATTAATTATCAGACAAATAACCAATAACAGATGAATTTCTTCTAAAAGTAATTTATATAATTATTTTTTATAACTTATAATAAAATAAATTACTGTTAGTAATTACATAATTTAAATATTCATATTTATTTTTTCTAAAAAAAATATATTAGTGGAATTTAGGTTTTATAGTTCATTTTTAAATAGTTTTAGTAATATTTTTGTAATATATAAATAAAAAATAATTACAATATATTAGTTTAAATAATTTTCGTAACTAAGAAATAATATAAACATATATTAAAAAATAAATTACATATTTAATAATTGTGTGATATATTAAAATAAAAATAATAAATTTTATCAAATAATTTACATTTATCACTTACAAACTAAACTATCAGCTCCTATTAACTGATAAAGCAACAAGTCTATTTGAAAGCTGACTGGTATTGCTCCTTGAGCATTCATCCTTGTTTCTATCTTTTTTTTTTTTAATTATATATATATATAATAAAAAACGATCAAAGCAATGAACATTCATTGTTGTTTTTGTGATGAGTAGAAAATGACACAAGGATATGCTCCTTATGTAAAAACAAACACATATATACATATTTATACCCTTATAATGCTATTGCCAAAGTCCCATGTTAGTATTGTGATTGGACCATCATCAATTCTTTTTTATTCCAACAGTAGAAGATGGGCATAAATTTAGAAAAAAAGGAGAACTCGAACTAAGTCTTTTTATGTCATTAAAAACTTTTTAGCCTAGCGGCTAAGGCTCATCGGCATAACTTTTTTGATTAGAGGACTTTTAAAGATTAAATGCTAATGAATATTTACAAGCTTTACTAGATTCAAAAAAGCTTCTCAAGGATTTGATAGCAGAATTCACTGCCACCCATATGCACTTGTAAGAGTGCTTAATTTCTTCTTGTATATGCATTTTTGAAGTTATAATTTGCACTTAATAATTATTAAGAATCACAGGCCACGAGAGTGTTGGCCACGCACACATATGTGGACTTATAAGTGGGGTTGAGCCCATGTAACACAAAATCAATTGGCTTATTTTAAGGTCTAATCTACACCACTTATAAGCCCTTAATTATTTTATAAGTTTTTAACGTGGGATATAATATTCTCCAACAATAATAATAAAGAAAAAATGAAGTAACTAAAAGAAAAAGAAAATGTGATATTAAAAAAAAGAGGAAAAAAAAAGTAGTAGATTGTGAAATGAACCTAACCTTATTAATTTTGTCCCACAAAATTTGTACATATATGTAAAAGATATATATATATATATATATAAATGAAAATGATTCTTATCATCATGAATTGTATAATATGAGGTAGTTCTTCCTTTTTAATCGATAACAGTAGAATTTAAATTTTACATCTCAGGATATCATTAAATAAAAATTATCACTTGATTACTCTCTCACTGGCTTTCTATCTTTATACTTTGTTGAATCTTTAAGAAAAATCATAAAAGTAAAAATGGAAAAAAATATTAAAAATATTGCTTTATCTCTCCGCTAGCATAATATATGTGTGTGGATATACTTCAATTACATTGGCCAAATAATGCATTGTACCAACAACAACAAGCAATACACAAATCAGAAGAGAACACATATGAAGCAAATGATCAAAGGCAATACAAAATCTACTTACCAAAAACTGAACAAGAAGAAGAAAGTGGCCATTACTATTGACACAAACCAAACTCAAAAAAAAATATAATAATAATAAATAAAGTAAATAAATAAACAAATTTCTGTGTGTCAAATTTAGATGATAATTAAGGCAAAATTCTTTCTGTACATGAACAGTTTAATTTGTTCAGAATATAGCATATATTATCCAACCATTTTTTACATGTTGCAAAATAAAACCATCTTAGTACTGTGAGATTTTAAGTTGGAAGTCCAACATTTAAAAAAATAAAGAAAAAATTAGAGGAGGAGGAAGAAGAACAATATCAATATATATATATTGAGAGAGCTCTCACCTGATGAATTTTTGGTCTTTTCAAAAGGTTTCAAGCAAGCCCCCAAAAAAGAAAAAGCATGCAAGGAAATATCAACAAGAACTTGTATAAGAAAACCCATGATTGAGCCATGGAGTTGGGGAGTTAGAACAGTAGAACAAGTAGTAATAAAACCGTTGACAGATTCTGAGAAGTGAGCACTTGCTGGCTGCAGTAGTTATTGCCATCCTCGTTTATCTAAGTGCCAGTCTGCACTGTTTCTTGAATTATATATGAATTGTGCCTTAAGGAGGCATAAAACATACTAAAGATAATGAAAAAAAGGTGCTTCAACAAAGCTTAAATTGCTTCAGCCAGCTTGAATGGCCTTGCTAGGATTAGGCCATCATCATCGACTTGTATTGCTGAGATCTGAGACATTTGATAAGCATACATGGAACTCTCTTTTTTTGCTCTCTTTTGCAGTAGCAGAGACATGGGCAGCAATACAAATGAATGCTCATCTCAAGCATACCATATGTATAAATAAATATAGAACTATAATTATCTCAACATAAACAAGAATAACCATTAAATAAATAAATAAATAAATAAATATATATATTGATATTCAAACCGACCGACTATGATTGTTTTTATTATCTTTATAAGAATGAGCACATAAAAATGGATGTCTTTTCACCAGCATTTAATAAAACTAAAATAATAAAGAAAAAGTAGTATATTCTTTGTACAAAGATGATATGCATAATTTGAGAATTATATATATATATATATATATATAGGAAAATGTTGCATGTGGCAACTCGTGACATGCAACAGTAATATTGTGGGGTCATTTTGGTAATAGATAGCCTCCCATGTATGGGGGTAAAAATGGAAGTGAATTTTTTTTATAAAGACTTAGCTGGTAATTATTTAGGGACCTAAGAAGTAATTTGTCGCAACTTGCGACATACTATGCATGTCGCAAGTTGTGACATATATCGATGTCCATATATATATAAGTGTCTGTGCGCGTCTGTGCGTACACATTTTGTATATATACCTTAAAAGATAAAACTGATTTATAATTTTCCATTCTCATTAACTTATTGAAAAAAAAAAAAAAAACACAAAATTACTTCGTCTTGTATAGAATTCACAACTCATGGCTCATTCACCATCCAAAATAAATTAGCCAAATATACAATGAGGATATGATCAGGAAATAGTTAGGGTGATGGAACCCTTTTCAAATGTCAACTCAAATAATATTTTTCTTATTAATAGGTAGGTCAACTTCTAATGTTAGAAGGGACCATTAGACTACCGTTAATAAGTAATATTTTTAGTGTTTTTTTTTAACAGTATCGTATTGATATTTATTTTTTTAAACTACCGACATTTAAAAATTATTGAATTCTAATTAGTTTAGTTCGATTCAAATAAAATTATAAAAGCAATAAAAATTTATTAACAACTAATTTAACATAATTGTATATATTAGAATTTAAACTCTAGACCCAACTTAAACGAGAACAGTTTTCTACCAGTTAATTTTAATAATTGTTGTTATATTTATTTCTTTAATAGTTATACCATGTTGACTGTTAATGTTTTAATGAAAAAAAATTATCTCATTATGAATGTAAGGTATCATAAAATTATAGATTTTACCCGTGGTAATTGCCCTAAAAGATTTTTGAAAGTTGATATGGTTTAAACTCGTGGTCTGTGGTCATGAATGTTTAGGGTGATGATGCTTTTGTGGAATCAAATGATTTGTTTATTGTTGGACACCTTTTGTTCATAAATAATTATAAAATGGATTATTAATTCTTTTAACAAAACAATGGATTATTATAATTTTTTTGAGAGAAAACAAAGGATTATTCTAAACT
>CATIWK010422530.1:0-12173 GCA_949634005.1 Mallotus japonicus
TCAGAAGTTCTAAGAAAGCCTCCTCCACTCAGGAGTTCACCTGGGTTTTTATAGTAAACTCATAAAAACCCTAGCTCAAAGTCACGTAACCTACTGTGACTTCAAGTGATCCTATTAGACTCTAAACAGGAATCTAAAATAGAGATAAATTCCTCAACATGCCTTTATCTCATCATCTGACCAATTAAAACGCTGGAAAAATTGATTTAATTGACAGAAAAATTAAAAAAACAGAGTCAAAACGAAATTAGGACTGCATAATCCCGATCAGAAATACATAATTCAGATTGGAATTATGCATTTCCAACCGGAAATGTGTAATTCCGGTCGGAATTATATATTTCCGATCAGTTTTTCAATTTTTTTTACTTTTAATTACTAAAAGACCCCTGAAGAAAGGAAACTTTCACTAAAAAGACCCCTGAAAAAATAAAACTTTTGATTTAGTCCTTGAAAACTCAATTAAATCCTTGAGAAAGAGCATTTTAGCCATTGAGATCCAAAAATCAAATTCTGAGGATCTATTTATAATAAATTCTCATCATCGGAGTCCTCTATCGCATCCACACTCCCTTATCCCGGAATTGGGTGTCTATAGTGACTCCGCATCTCCACGCCATGTCTTTATGACAATGGTTAGTGTGTTCTCTAGAGCCTTGAGCTTAAATAGTGTTGTGGTTGCAAGAAACTTGGACGCGCGCTAAACCCCTCCTTCTACAATCATGAATGCATTTTTTTGGTTTTTCTTTAAGACTTGAGCATTTAAATGCTAATTAACTGAAAAATTATTTATTTTGGTTCACTTGCTCTTTGTAGAATTTAGCTTTATTTTGGCAAATTCATGCCAAAATAATTTCACACCTTTAATTTGAACACTTAGCCAAATAAAATTATTCTTAGATTTGGCTTTTAAGATTGCAAATGCTTTATTTGATTGGATATAAGAATGAAATTCAGATTTTAATTCCTTGATAACCTTTCATTCTTGAAAATCAAAGGCATTCTTAACCAGAAATTTATTCATGGTTTGGCTTTCTTTCAATTATTTGGCCAATTACCAAGTACTTACATGTTTAGGAAGGATGTCAATTTGGTTACTCATATAGCCAAATTATTTTAGTCAAAAATGCTGAAATTTTAGTGTTAAAATCTGTATTTTGGCTTAAATTTCAAGCACCAATTTTTGCCTTTCATTTATTCCTTAATATGGCCAAAGTTTATATTCTTGTCAAAGCCACATGCACATTCACTCTAAATGTCACACCTTTAGTGCTAACTTTAAAGGCAAAAAATAAATTTAACCTTTTCTTTCAAACAAGCTTAGCATAGAGGTGATGTGTACACTCTTGATTTTTAGCTAAGATTCATTATTTAGCTTATTTTATCTAAGCTTTAATTTGGCAATTTAATTTCAGCATAGGGACTATTCTTTCCTTTGCCAAATTTTGTCTTAGTGTACATCTTTTAAGCAAATAAATTAGCCTTGCTTTGACCAATATTTTATGCTTAAAAATAATATATTCTTGCTCAAATATTGTAAACTTAGCCAAAAATTCTGGTTTGTTAATATTTTTCTCCAAAAAGATAAAAATTCGGCTTTGAGAAAAATGACTAAAAAATAGCTTTAAGTTCCATTCCTTGTATAATATCAATGACTACATGTATATGCACTTCAAGATTTTATGCTTTCATGCTATTCTCAAGCCAAAATAAATTTAATTGCTCTTGGCTTCAACCTTCTTAAATATTCATAAATCTTGCTAAAACAAGTACACCATGTTTTGACTTTAGCCAATGGTTTAATTGGCCTAATTTTGAACAATTATTTTGGAAATATTGGCTTGATCACTTGTTTCCAAATTTTTGTGTCTTGACTAAGTTAGGAAATAGGCATTCATCCTTCCTAATTTCTAGCCGAATAAAATCTTGCAACATAAACTTCTAGGCTATGTGCTTCAACATAAAAAATTTTATTTTAGCATAATGTGCCAAAATAAAACTATGAGGAATAAATATTATTTTTAACTCTTAAAGCCAAAAATTTTAATTAAAGCACAATTCTAGCCTTATTTGGCCAAAATTAATTTTTATGGCCATACTTCCTTTAAATCATCCTTAGCCACTTCAATTATTATTTCCATGGTTCTATTCACATTTGTTTTCTCTTGCCAAAATTGGAGAACATTTTAGCAACAAATTTCCATGGACTTAACTTAAAATGGCTACATTAAGTAACTTTTAGCACTATTCTAGCCTAATCCATGTTACCAACCTGATTGTTAACCTAGACATCAACATAGTCACTAATCTTGAAGGTTCTTAGATAAGTCATAATTATTTTAGCCTTCAGACCAAAATATATTTTACCTTATATTTTCTAGGAAATTAACCCTTTTGTCTTGGAAAAATCATTAGAATGCATCATTCTTTTCTTTTAACCCATTTTCCAGATTTATTTTGGCAAGAATCTACCAAAACTTAACTTTCTGAATTAATTTGCCTTGCATTTCCTTACTTTTGCCTATGAGTTATTTTCCTTGGGGAAACACATTCTTCCAATTTTTCATGCAAACTCAACATGTTTAGCCAGTGATAACCAATGAAGCATTCATGTATTATTGCAAACAAGCATGTGGCTTAGAAAACAACATCCACTTTTCTTACTTTCTCAAAGCACAATTATTAGTTTTAGCAGTAAGTAGCCAAAATCATATATATTTGTATGATTCATTTAAATCCAAGGGCATTTATCATTCTAAGGCCAAATTAATTATGAATTTAGCCTTTATTCCAATATTTCTTTGCCTGTAAATTTTGCAAATATTTATCTACTCTTATTCTACTGTGCACTTTGGGGATTTCTACTTTTTACCTTTATCTTGATATGCTTTATCTTTTCTCACCAATTGTTTGTCTTGTTTCCAGTGAAAATGAATCATGAATCCTCAAATGCCCCAAGCCACACTCCACCTCCCTTCTCTTCAGAACTGCTGCAAGATTTATACCAGAACAGGTATTTCCATTACCTCTATCTTAGGAATTAAAGCTACTCTTTATATTGAAAATTTTCCTTTTTCAACCAATTGGTAGCTTTAGGCTCTGCTCCCATTCTGGAAACTCATGTTTATTCTGAGGAGGCCAAGGATGACCTTGAGGTATTCCTTATTGTATTTGGCTATTTAACCAAATATTATTATTGAGTTTATTACTCTTCTATTCTTCTAACACTTAAATTCATAGGTAATTAAACTCAAAATTATCAAGGATATCAAAATAGGTCCATGTCCAGCCAACCTTGACATCAAGTAAATATTTCCTCATCTTTTATCTATTCAACCTTTTTCTTTATTTCTTACCCGAGCTTATGAATTTCAGGTACTTCTCATATAGAGGGAAGAATAATACTGCAATTACCCTGCTACCTCACCCCTCTTGTTTGATTCCCAAGGAATGTCTTCCACTCCCCTACCTTGGATCTTCAGCCAAAGACCTTGTTTTCTTGAAGGATTGCAAGGCTGCTCCATCTCACCCCAAATCTTGGGTAAGACCCTGCAAAGACTGGAATAGATGGATAGAAAAACTAAAACCTGAATGCAATATTTTATGGGATCAACTTGGTATTTCCCAGTCTATCCAAATGACAATGAAGCCTATCACATACCAACCTTCTCTCCTTTCAGCTGCATTAAGGTTCTGGTCTCCCACCTGTAATTGTTTTATCTTTCCTTTTGGTCACATAACCATTTTTTTGTTAGACATCTTTATGATGACCGGACTACCCATCCTAGGAGATGACACTGTTTGCCTGCTTGATGGGTCTAAATACTTTTAATTACTAAAAGACCCTGAAGAAAGGAAACTTTCACTAAAAGACCCCTGAAAGAATAAAACTTTCGATTTAGTCCTTGAAAACTCAATTAAATCCTTGAGAAAGAGCATTTTAGCCTCTGAGATTCAAAAATCAAATTCTAAGGATCTATTTATAATAAATTCTCGTCATCGGAGTCCTCTGTCGCATCCACACTCCCTTATCCCGGAATTGGGTGTCTACAGGCCTCAACCCGGAAGAAGAAAAATTTCATTGTCAGATTGCAAGATGATTCGGGTTCTTGGGTTAATAATATTGATGGCTTGTGTTCGATTGCTAAGAATTATTTTCAGAATTTATTTGAGGCTCCTATGCTTAATTCTTCTCTAGACCTATCCTAAGTGCATTCTTGTGTCTCCAGTGATGATAATGAGTATCTTATTGCTCCATTCCATATATATGAATTTAAAGCTGCAGTGTTTCAGATGCATCCAGATAAGTCTCCTGGTCCAGATGGTCTTAATCCTGCATTTTTTCATAAATTCTGGAATTTACTGGGTCATGATATATTTAGTTCTTGTTATTCTTGACTTGATGTGGGTTTCTTTCCTCCTGATTTGAATAATACTATTATTGTGCTTATTCCTAAGTGTGATCCTCCGGCTTCAATGAGAGATTTGAGACCTATCTCTCTGTGTAATGTATTATTCAAAATTATCTCTAAGGTCCTTGCTAACAGGCTTAAAATTATTTTACCTAAGTCATCTCTGATTCTCAAGCAGCTTTGGTTCTTGGTAGGTCTATTCAGGATAATGTAATTATGGCTTTTGAGGTAATTCGTTTTATGAAGAGGAAGACTAGAGGTAAGCTTGGAGAAGTGGCTCTTAAAATTGACATCAGTAAGGCATATGACAGGATTTCTTGGGATTATTTGAAGGAGATGATGTTGAAGATGGGTTTTTGTGGCAAGTGGGTTGACTGGGTTATGCTTTGTGTTTCTACTATCAAATATTCTGTTATGCTGAATGGACAGCTTTTAGATCCTATTATGCCTGCTAGGGGATTGAGACAAAGGGATCCTTTATCCCCTTATCTTTTTATTATTTGTGCTGAGGGTCTTTCTGCTTTAATGAGACAGGCGGAAGCTAGAGGGGATATTCATGGTAGTCGTATTTGTCGAGGTGCTCCTAGTGTGTCTCACCTCTTATTTGCAGATGACAGTTTCTTTTTCTTTCGAGCAGATGATAAAGAAGCTAGGGTGATGCAAAATATCTTTTTTCAGTATGAGAGGGATTTGGGTGAGGCTATTAATTTTAATAAGTCTGGAATTTTCTTTAGCTCTAATGTTTCTTTTGATAATAAACGTAGAGTTTTTAGTTTTTTGCAAGTTTCTTCAGCTTTGGATACAAGAAGATATTTGGGGCTTCCTTCTCTTATTGGGAGAAAAAAGAAAGTTGTGTTTGTCTTTCTTAGAGAAAGATTATGGAAGAAAATTCATGGGTGGTAGAGTAAGTTTCTTTCTCAAGTTAGGCGTGAGATTTTAATTAAATATGTTTGTCAAGCTATTCCCTCTTTTTGTATGAGCACTTTTCTTCTTTCGGTGACTCTCTGTGAGGAATTAGAAAAGATGATGAATTATTTTTGATGGGGAATGAAACCGAATGGAGGTAGAAGTATTCATTGGTTTGGTTGGAGAAGGTTATGTATTTCTAAGGATAAAGGAGGTATGGGTTTTTGTGATCTTCATCAACTTAATTTAGCTTTTTTAGCTAAACAAGGCTGGAATTTCTTGGTTAATCCAGATACTTTGGTGAGTAGACTTCTCACCAAGAGGGAATTTTCTTGATTCACAGCTAGGACATAATCCTAGTTTTGTTTGGAAAAGTATTTGGAGTGCCAAATTTATTTTAGAAGGTGGCTGTAGATGGAGAATTGGTGATGGTTCGAGTGTTCGGGTTTGGGAGGATCCTTGGCTTCCTTGTGATGGGAACTTCATTACTTCATCGACTCCAGTTGAAGGGTTGGAGAATATTTTGGTGCATGATTTATTTATCCCTCATTGAAAGGAATGGGATGTAAATTTAATTCAGAATTTATTTTCGGATGAGGAAGCTTCTGCAATTTTATCTTTGCCTATTTCAATCTCTTCTAATGCTGATAAGCTTATTTGGCATTTTGAGCGAAGAGGGCGTTACACTGTTAAATCTGGGTATTATTTTTTAACCGGCAATGAAACTCGTGAAGGATCAGCTTTGTTCTTGAATAATTGGCGAAAGGTTTGGAATTTAGCTATTCCTAGCAGAGTTAAATCTTTTATTTGGAGATTGATGGCTAATTGTATTCCTACTCGTGAGAGATTATTTGATAAGGGAGTTATTTCAGTTCAGAATTCCTGCATTTTTTATGGTTTCTATGGCAAGCACTTATTCTATTTATTTCTGGACTGTGATTTCTCTCAGGCTTGTTAGGATGCTGTTGGTGTGGTTTTGGTTGATATTTACAAAGGAAGTTTTGTTTATTGGCTTGATTTTACTTGCTCTTCTACTGATACTCAGACTTTGGCGAGAATTTGTATGCTCTTATGGGGTATATGGAAGGAGCGAAATTAAGTTTTATGGAAGAACAAGTCTGTAGATGCTCACCAGACTATGTTCTCTTGTTCTGTTTTCTTATCGGAATGGCAGCATGCTCACGAAGCTTCTCAGTTTCACCGTTTCTGTTCTAATACTCCCTTCCCGAGTAAATGGGTGAAGCCAAGAGCAGGTTTTACTAAAATTAATGTCGATGTTGCTGTTAAACCTGAGATTCGGGCTGTCAGTGTGGGAAGGGTGCAGCGGAATGAATTTGGTATAGTCTTGGCTTGTGGCACTTATGTTTTTGCTGGTTGTTTTTCATCGAGTGTTGCAGAGGCTATGGGGCTTAAAGAGGTGCTCTCTTGGATTGTTGGGAATGCTCAAACGAAAGTTAATATTGAAATGGATACTAAGTTGGTTGTGGATGATTTTAAGTCAGATTCCAATGATTTGTCTGAATTTGGGGTCATTATTTCAGATTGTATTGAATTGTTTAATTTGAGAAGTGATTTATCACTCTCTTTTATAAAGAGGTCAGCAAATGGTGTTCCTCATGCTTTAGCTCAGGCAGCCCATTTTCATGCTAGCCCCTCCTTTTGGCAAGATTCACCTTCATTTCTTGGTGTGTCTCTTGCTGTTGATATGAATAATATTTGAAGCTTTGTGCTTCTTTTTGCTAAAAAAAAAAACTGTTATAGGAATAAGATATATATATATATATATATATATATATATAAGGGAGTGTTGTAGCTTTTGGGCCCCCTGTACAGGTTGTTGCAAATGTAACGGTCCATTGCAACAGTCTCATTATGTATTTTTTTTTTAGTTTGGAACCGAAACTGGTGATTCATGGGAGTGGAACCAGCCCTGAACTAGTCCATCTCGATTCTGGGCTGATTCGAGCCGATTCTAATTTTGACTGATTTCGGGCCCAAACCAGAGTCTACTGTATAGTAGGGATGGTAAAACATTCTGTCATGTAATTAAGGTATTCTGTTATGTAATCCTCGATCCCCAATCCCCTAACTCTCCCATTTCAAGTCAAAAAGTTTAGCCATATAAGCTAGTTGTTAAAAAAATATTTGAATTTAAATTTACTTAAAATATGTTTATATTTTTATTTTATTTTCTTATATGATAATAAAATTATATAATACTTATACTTTTTTTTTTGAAAAGGAAAGAAAATATTATTAATAGCAAGGAGTGACATCCAAAGCCAAACTGTGGGCTAAACAATTAGGAGAAAATTGCCAGAATTGAGTACTAGAGAATCTCCTAGCATTCTGAGCAAGATCATGTGCTACCACATTAGCACTTCTCGGAGCAAAAACAACAGAAACATCTTGACACTGAGTAGACAAAAGTTTACAACTCTGGATTATAGAGCCAAACTCAGAAATATTCATCTCCTGAGCATGAAAACTATCAACTACTCCCTTCGCATCACTTTCGATAATAACCTTCCGCAAATGATGTGATTTCACCCAACTGAGAGCTTCTTTTAAACATAAAGCTTCAGCCAACAGAGCATGAAGTCTACCAGCGAACCAGGTACTTTTACCCATTAAAAACATACCCACAGAGTTGCGCACAACCAGACCAAAGCTAACAACAGAATCACAAAGATTGATGGCTGTATCAATATTTAATTTAACAGAACCAGATGGAGGATGTTACCAGCGCAAGCTTGACCGACACACCTGGGAATCACTGACAGATTGCGGAAGCTGTCCTGCTTTCTGAAACTCAGATAAAAAATGTAAGGCAGACATTACACAGGCGGAAGGATACTAGTTACCTCCATTCTAAAGCTTGTTGTTTCTTTGAGTTCAAACCGCCCACAATACCATGCATATCCTCTCCTTATAATGGGTGTCACCAGACTGAAACATAGCTTTTAGCCAATCATTAAAATCAACTAAATGCATATTAACTAGATCGATTCCAGCAGCAGTCCAACATTGCAAAGCGAGAGGGCAATCTAAGAAGAGATGTTGGAGATGTTCACCGTAGGAAGCACACAAAACACATGAATTATCAATAACCAAACCTTTAGAGTATAGGCGAGCTCTAGTCGGAAGAATATTGCAACAGAGTCTCCACATAAATGATTTAACTTTCGGTGGAATATTGAATGACCAAATACAAAACCAAGAAACCTGAGAAATCTGCACATCGAACATACTATTATAAGTAATCCGATAACCAGATCTAACAGAGTAAGTGCCATTCTTTTCGAAATGCCAAATTAGACAATTATCAACAGAAGACTGTTCTACCGAAAGAGCCAGAATGGATTCCACATCTTCTTGAATAAATACTTCGTGAAGAAGCTCAATATCCCATTCATCCAAGCCTGGAATTTTCAAATCATAAACCACAAGATCACTAAGATTGTCGTTGACAGGAGAAACAGGCCTAAAGGCATTATCATTTCTAAGCCACGGATCACGCCAAACATTAATCTTTAAACCATTCCCAATTCACCATCTGCTGCCAACCTCAGAATTGATCTAGCTTTCCAAATACTCTACCAAACCAGACTAGGATTTTCACCTAGGTTAGAAGAAAGAAGATCCCCATGTGGATAATATCTAGCTTTGATGATACGACTAGACAAAGCTGTTGGATTAGAAAGCAAGTGCCATCCTTGTTTAGCAACCATAGCAAGATTAAAACACTGTAATTGACGAAACCCAAGACCACCAAATTCTTTTCTAGCACAAAGCCTATCCTAAGAAAACCAGTGGATGCGTTTTTTACTATTCCCATTTGATCCCTACCAAAACAAATTCATCATCCTTTGGAGCTCCTTACACAAAGAAATGGGCAACAAGAAAGTACTCATACAAAACGAAGGGATGGCCTGAGCCACAGATTTTAAAAGAACCTCTTTTCCAGCAGAAGAAAGACGCTTAGCTTGCCAACCACTTAGACGATGCCATAACTTTTGACGAAGGAAGCTGAAGATAGCCCTTTTATTTCGAACAATGAAGGATGGAAGGCCAAGATAACGACCTGTATTCAAGGGAGAATAAACTTATAATGCCGCCATAATACTATCCCGCAAGGAGGTTGAAACATTGGAACTAAAAAGAATTCCTGATTTATTCAAGTTCACTGCTTGACCAGACATATGTTCATAAGAATAAAGAATATCAAGCATGACTCGACATTCAACAGTCGATGCCTTGAAGAAAAAAAGACTGTCATCAGCAAAAAGCAAGTGGGAAATACTTGGAGCCCCATGACACAGCCGAAAACCATGCAAAAGATCCTGATGCTCCGCCTTTTTTTTATCAAAGAGGATAAACCTTCAGTACACAGAATGAAAAGAAGAGCAGAAAAAGGGCATCCTTGTCGAAGGCCACGGGCAGGAATGATGGGACCAATTTCACTACCATTGACCAGAACATGATAACGAACAGAGGTGACACACAACATGATCCATCTCACCATTTATCATCAAAACCAAAATGGATAAGAATGTTATGAAGATACGACTAAAGAATACGATCATATGCTTTGCGAATGTCGATCTTGAAGGCAACATAACAATTTTTTCCCGAGGTCTTACAACGCATACCATGAATTACTTCAAACGCAACCATCACATTATTAAGAATCGATCGACTTGAAACAAAAGCTGATTGTTCCTTTGAGGTTAGACTAGGAAGAACACTCCGAAGTCTATTAGCTAGAACTTTAGCAACCATTTTATAGGCAACGTTGCATAGAGAAATGGGGCGAAAATCCTTCATGGACTCAGGATTCTGCTTCTTGCGAATAAGCGCAATCAAAGTGTCATTGAGCTTATCTGGAAAAGAGCATGAATTCAGCCACTCCTTAGCAGCCGAAAAGAAATCCATACCGATAGTAGACCAAAAATTCTGAAAGAAAGCAGGATTGAGCCCGTCAGGGCCAGGCGCTTTATCTGGGTGCATCTGAGAGATAGCCCGCTTGAATTCATCTGAGAGATAGCCCGCTTAATAGCATAAATTAAAAAAAAAAGGTTAGTTTATTGTGAAGCTAAGATTTTCGATCTAATACTAAAACTAGATCATATATTAGTCCTAATTGAACTCTATTTATCATGTTTGAATTCATTTTGAATTTTATTTGAACATCTAATGCTTGTACATTGTATTCGGACATCATTTATTTTGTCTCAGATACAATGTCTATTTGCAACCTTATTATACTCGATATAGGCTCGAGTTTATCAGAATTCTCTATTACCCATTTTGAATTCTTGAATTTTATCAAGACTCTTTAATGTTCATTATCCCTTAATCAAAACTTTCTAATGTTGATTATCGATTCAAAACCACATGAATTAATATTGTACTTATCCTTCAATAGAATGTTAGCTTATTGAAGGGCAACTAATGAAATCATTATGTACATATATTAATTCCTTGCATAACTCAATTTTTTTTTCTTTCTACCAATGAGTTTGAGACCATTTGATCCAGGCTAATGCCCTAGATTTTGAGATTTCAAGTTTAATATTCTACGATATCACCAAGGATAATCATTAAATTATCATCGTAAGAACTTGGTGGAATTCATTATTACAATATTCCACTCATAAATAATAAAATAATTTCTTCTCCTTCACTAACACTAACACCTAATAATAGTTATTATATGATGTGCTAACAAACAACAATGTCTAAATAAAAAGAAAAAAAAAACTTTTCTTCTTTCTAGCAATTGTTATATGGATGTATATCAATTTAGCATGTGCTTTTGCTTCCTGTTGATATTTCCTTAAGAAAAGAAAAAGATGACTGTTGAGAATCTAGATTAACCAATCTACCATATTTTTTTAAATTTGATAAATAAATTAATGACTAATTGCTTACCTTGTTTCATTTATGAACATTTTATTGTTTTACCATTTTAGCGAGTTCAAATAAGTTTATTTAATTAATGTTGAAATTGATAATTTTTTATATTTTATACTTCATACAAAATATATCACATCCACCAATCAAACTAGATCCGATAAATAATTTTAAATTTATATCTAATTATATTCATAATAGGCAAGAAATTTCATATCATATAATAAGGGTGAATAGAAATAAAATCGAGAATTAATAATTTTAATTTGATTCAATTTGTATATTTATAAAATTGCAAATTTGATTAAAATAGAATAAATTAAAATTTATTTTTATATAAATAATAAATAATAATATTCAAATATCATATAAAAATACATGTAATTCGGTGGAGGACATATCTATACCAATCCACGAAATTCTAAATTCAAACTTTTAACATCACATTTTTTAATTTTTTTTTTTTAAAAGCTATTAACTAAAGGCTAAGCCGAGTGATTCAGTAAAATTCAATTTTCGGTTCAACTTTAAAGCTTAAAAAGTTCAATTGGCCAAATACCCTTTTTTACCTATGAACTTTACCCTTTTAGTCCATTTCACACATCAACTTTTTTTTTTAACCAATAGCACATATGAACTTTTATTTTTAACGTATTTCACCTATGGTCAGACATAACCAAACACGTGTGAGGGACACGCGATGATATGGCATGTATAAGTCCAGGTGGACATCCATGTCAAACCTTTCACCTCTGAACTTTACCTTTTTGGTCAATTTCACCCATCAACTTTAAAATTAACCAATTGCACATATGAACTTCTATTATAAATTTAATAAAATATCAGTGATGAATTTAACTTTTTTATTGTTATGCTAATAATTTTCCTTAAATTTAATTAGATAAATATTTTTATTAAAATTGATTAACTTGGCTAAAT
>CATIWK010422603.1:0-14955 GCA_949634005.1 Mallotus japonicus
TAGGTACCTCCGTGGAATCTAGTTGTTGTAAAGTGTGTCCCGGCTTTTATCTGGGTGGCAACTCCATCTCCAATTTGGGTTCCAAAGCCCATTTTGTACTTCCTAGTGGGCCTTGAGCCTACACAGTGCTGTGGTTGCCAATACTTGGGCGCGCGCTAAACCCCGCCGCCTACAATGGTGACTCCACTGGGGATAGAGAAACTGATTCCAGTGTTTTGTAAATTATCATCCTTGGTTATTAAAATATTTCCTTTGCATATTATTGCATTCACTACACATGATCACACAATGTGCACATCAGTCCCTAAATAAATCGGTAAGCGTCCATACTTTGCTACCTGTGTTTCACTCAAACCTGGTGGTGGAATATCGCCTATTACCACTCATAGCATGTACTTATCCACGTCGCACGGACCCTTGAGTGGGGAGACGTAATGGAGGTATATAGGTGTGGGAGCCGTAACTTATTACCCTTGACTTAGCTCATGTAATTGATCTAGCTCATGTAATTGACCTAGCAATTTCCACTAAGATTTTTTCCAAATGCATGTTTATTATGCCATATAGTAATTCTTGCAATAAAGCCCAAGCCCATTTTACAAATGGACTACGTTGAAAAATGGGCCTTTCAAGCCCATTATAGCCTATTTGCAAATGGACTATGTTGAAATTGAGCCTTTCATGCTCACTAAGCCCATTTCAATGGACTTCAACTTTATTCAAAGGAATTGCTACTTGTTTGTGCATTCTGAGAGCTTTCTTGTATACGTCGGTTTGTTATCCCCTGTTGATAATCAAAACCCGGCCAACAATCCTAGGAAAAGGAGCTCACCATTGAACATGTGTGTGGGAAAGATAAGGGTGGAGATACCGTTTGGTGAGCTTTTGTCCTGTGTAAATAGACTATTTGTTTATTCTTTCTAAAAGAGACCTGCATATCATGCATACACGCCATGCATGTTTCTAATCGAGAGTGATTGCAGATATAGATTCGAATCAGTCATCCGCTTGGACCCGTTCCAACACCGGTTACTTAGTCAGAATGTCGAAAGAGACAACATCAGTTAGTTTTGATCCGAAAAAGGTCAAGGCATAAATGGCCAAACAGACTAGAACAATCATGCGAGAGATGATGGCAGAAATGAGCTTAGTGAGAGAAAATCCATCAGCACTTCCACCACCGCCATTTGATCTTGATGCTAAAAACATAAGGAGGTAGGAGATCGAAGAGAACCAAGAGACCTTATTGGCAGCACCTATAGCAAGACCAGATATGAATGTAGATACTGCAGAGAATCCAGAGAAACTAGATTGGGCTAGAGACCTTGTTAAGTCTATGGCTCAAATGCAGCTGATGATGAAGGAGAAAGGTATAAATGCACCAATGAACTACTCTGACTTGAGTTTGGGAGAAGATGATGATCCGCTACCTCGGAAATTCAGGTTTCCTAATATGAAGAAGTTCATCGGTGTTGAAGATCCTTATTTACATCTCAAACAATATGCAATTCATATGAGAACAACCAGCTTGAACAAGGCTCAAATTGTCAAACAGTTTCCCTTGTCTCTCGAGGGAGCACCAATCAGGTGGTACTATTCCTTGGAATCCCATGTCTAAACTGATTGGGAAGAATTGTGTGCTGCTTTTGTTAAGCAGTACAGTCTCAATATCCAGATGGAAGCATCTTTGAGAGATTTGTAGAATATCAAGCAGAGGTTCAATAAGCCCTTTGCTGACTTTCTGATTAGATAGAGAGCTAAGCTAGCACAGATGAAGCACCGACCTTCTGAGAATGACCAATTTGTGATAGCAATTGAGGGATGTGTACTCTTGTTTTCCAAGAAGTTGAAAGACTTAGGGATCCGAAATTTTGAAGAACTCTACAGGTTTGGGGTGCAGAAAGAATTGGACTTAACGCAGGAAAGGAAGCCCTTCAATGGAAGATCCTCAGGAAGAGAGGAACCGGATCTAGCAGCAGTAGCATGGTTGGACCAAGCAACAATGTGCAGATAAATGCAGTTCAACAACCTAGAAGATTTTCCAATCTGGGAAGACCCCTCTCTAAGGTCTTAGAGAAATTAATTGAGAACAACTTGTTGTGACCTTTACCCCAAAGACCATCATTTCCCAATGCTGACCCTAAGCTTTATTGCAAATACCACCAAAATATAGGCCATGACACTGACAATTGCACTCACTTAAAGCATGAAATCCAAGACCTGATTGATGCAGGCAAAATCACTGACCCCGAATCTAAAAAGCCAAACAGAAGAAACAACCCCTTACCCAATTACGAAACATGCCACCCCCAAACCAATCCATTCTGATGATCAACACAGGATTGACTGAAGAGCAAGTTATTAACTCCTTTGTTAATACTGAGGACCTGGGGATGTCAGTGTGAATGTATTGGATATCTGGACCTCATCTGATGAAGAAAGGGAAGCAATTGACTTATGGAAAAGTGAGGAAGGAAAGAAAGTTCAATCAGTTGGGAAACTTAAGAAGAAAGAATCCAAGTCTGACGAGTCTGAAGAGAAGGAAGAGGACTCAAAGGAGAAATCAGAAGAAGAATTGAAAGAGTCAGAGAAAGCTGAGGAAGATGATAAAGCCAAGAGAGTAGAAAAGACTCTCTCTAGCATTTGGGAGATGTTGATGCACTCCAAAGCCCATCGGGAGGCGCTAGTAATGGCTTTGGACCATAAGATAGTCCCCTTAACCCACACCCCTGAACAATTAGTTGATTCATTAACCAAAAGTCCTCAAGGAACTGTGGTGTTCACGAACAATGATTTTCCACTAGAAGGGAGAGATCACATCAAACCCTTGTTCATCAAAGCTAAAGTCAAAGGGAAGCTGACTTGCTGTGTAATGGTAGACAATGGGTCTGCTATTAATGTTTGCCCTTTGAAGATCTTGCCTAAGTTGGGGCTCACAGTGGCTAACCTGAAGTCGTCAGATGTAGTCATCAAAGCTTACAATGATACCAAGAGGCTTGTTGAAGGAACTTTCAGGGCGTTAGTCAAGATAAGACCTGTGGAGGTTTGGGTCAACCTTCATGTAATTGATATTCCTGTGACTTTTGCTATCCTTTTGGGAAGACCATGGTTTCATCCATTAGGAGGTGTGCCATCTACATTTCATCAGAAGATTAAATTCCCATATGAGGGAAAGGTGGTCACTATCTCGACTGAAACTGAGGCTGTCGTTACTACATTGAAGATGGCTCCCCAAGAAATCCCATTTAGTCTGAGCTTCGAGGTCTGTATGATCTACGAAGATGAACTGAGTGCCAAAATCATGAAAATGATGAAAAGTCAGAACTTTGTGCCCAGATTGTGATTAGGTAAGGATCAACAAGGCCCACCTGAGTTTATGGAGACCAAACCAGTGTTTTTGAAGCATGGGATAGGATATCCTGAGACCGATGAACCAGTGGAAGGGAGCAAGGCTGGAGCTAAGTCTGAGAGGAAGGAGAAGGGAAAGAACAAGCCCAAAGCTGACTGATGATCAAACCATTATGGGAAATATTTGTGAAAGAGGGCACCTACGATCCATATCAGGGGGCTCCTGAAACATTGATGATCGCTGACAAGTTGATTCCTGGTTTTGAAATCTTTGCCGAACATTTAGATAGGACCAGTGAAGCTGCTGAAAAGGAGCCAATAGTGGAGGAGGTAGTGCTATTTCCTGAGCTCGAGGAGGGCATTTCTGCAATGGAACTAAAAGCCACTGCTGACCAAATGGAAGATCTTAATTTTGAGTCATTTGTTTTTTTACTCCATTGTAGATGTTTTCTATGATGATCTTGACATTTCCTTAGAAAACTTGTTTAACTCTGATGATGACCTTTTCTTTTCAAAAGTTAATGCAATAGAGTATGAGTTTGCTTACTTGTGTGATGTGTTTCCTAATGGTTATTCTATGTGTGATGATCATTTCATGCATATGTTTGACATTAATTCAATGAAAAATGAATCATTTAATTTAGGCACATGTGATAATCCTAAGAATATACTTATTGCTTCTGATTTAACTCTTGATGAGAGAGAAAAAATGAAAGAAATAATAAGAAAAAAGCAGAAAATATTCGCTTGGGGTTATGAGGACATGCTAGGGATCGATAGAGAGATCGTAGAGCATACAATCCCTATATATCCTCACATCACACCAATAAAACAAAAGAAGAGGCTATTAAAGCCAGAATGGGCTCTCTTGATCAAAGAAGAGGTTGAAAAGCAGTTAAAAGTGAAATTCTTGGAGGTAGTTGATGACACTCAGTGGTCGGCAAATATAGTCCCAGTTCCCAAGAAAGATGGAAGGGTCAGAATGTGCGTAGATTATAGGGACTTGAACAAGGCTTGCCCAAAGGATGACTTCCCTTTGCTGCATATTGACACTTTGGTTGACAGTGCAGCTTCTAGTGCGATGTACTCATTCATGGATGGTTTCTCCAGATACAATCAGATCATGAGGGTAGTAATTGATAAGCTAAAAACTTCATTCACCACCGAATGGGGTATTTATTGCTATACAGTCATGTCATTCGGGTTGAAGAACGCAGGAGCTACCTATTAGAGGATGGCCATAACTCTGTTGCACGATATGGTCCATAAGGAGATAGAAGTTTGTGTAGATGACATGATGGTAAAGTCTCCAATGTGGGAAGGACATTTTGAAGCTTTAGACAAGTTTATGGCCAGAGCTGAAAAGTACAATCTCATATTGAACCCAAAGAAGTGTGTTTTCGGGGTGACTTCTGGAAAGCTTCTAGGACACATTGTAAGCCAGAAGGGCATAGAAGTGGATCCAGACAAAGTCAAAGACATCAAAGAAATGCCTCCACCGAAGAATGAAAAAGAGGTTCGAGGGTTCATTGGATGACTGCAGTACATCAGTAGGTTCATAGTCAAGCTGACTACGATCTGTGAGCCAATTTTCAAACTCCTGAGGAAGAATCAGCCGATCATTTGGGATGACAAGTGTCAACAAGGATTCGAGACTATCAAGAGTTATTTGATGAATCCTCCAATTTTGCAACCACCGAGGCCGGGTAAATTGCTGATTCTCTACTTGGCAATCGAGAAAGAAGCAATTGGTGATGGAAAGGCTGAGCATGCAGTGTATTACTTAAGCAAAAAGCTCCTCTCCTCTGAAGCCAACTACAGTTTAGTGGAGAAAACATGTTTGGCTGTGATTTGGGTAATAAAGAAGCTTCGACACTATTTCCAATCTTACAGGATTCAAGCGGTCTCTAAGCATGATCCTCTAAGGTACCTTCAGCAAACACCGTCCATTACAGGGAAATTAGCTAGGTGGCTAGTTTTGCTCACTGAATTCGACATTGATTATGTGGCGAAGAAAGTTATGAAAGGAAGAGCTGTTGCTGATTTCTTACCTCAAAGTCTAGTCGATGATGGACAAGAATGGGAATTGGAGTTTCCAGACGAGCATCTGGGGGTAATAGAAATCTAGACATGGACAATGCATTTCAATGGAGCTATTAATAGCAAGGGAGCTGGTATCGGTGTAATTCTGATTTCACTGGAGGGGGAGATGATCCTAATGGCGAAAAGATTAGAATTTGAAGCTACCAACAATCAAGCCGAGTATGAAGATTGCATTTATGGTCTGGAAGCGCTCAAAAGCGTGGGGGCAGAAGAGATCACTGTGTATGGGGATTCTATGTTAGTGGTAAAATAAATCTCCAATGAATGGGAAGTAAAATAAGATAAGCTGAAACTATATTGGGGGTACTCAACTACCATTTTATTATCTTTCACCTAGTGCAGATTTGTACATTTACCACGGGAAGAGAGTCAGATGGCAGATGCTTTGGCTACTCTAGCTTTAGTGTGGGAAGGAGAAAAATAGGCAGAAATCAAACCACTCATCCTGATGAAGTCCCTAAATCCCTGTTATAAGGAAATCAGGATAATGTCCACCAATCCCATAGAGAAATCTTGGTTTTACGATTTACAGCGATATCTGGAGACAGGGCAATTTCCGGATGATGCTAATCTAAAAGAAAGAATGTCATTGAGGATGTTATCTCGGTAATTTATCAGCCATAATGGGATGTTGTACAAGAGAATGCCGACAGGTGTGCACTTGAGATGTGTTGACAAAGCTGAAGCTCGGGAGATTATGGAAGCAATTCATGAGGGTGTTTATGGTCTGCACATGAATAGAACAGTTTTGGCTAAGAAAATAACTCGTCAAGGTTATAGCTGACCATGGAAGCAAATTGTGTGAAGTATGTGAAGAAGTTCCATAATTATCAAGTATATGGTGATGTAAGCCATCTACCTTCTATGGAACTTCAGGGGTTGACTTCTCCTTGGCCATTTGCAGCTTGGGGAATTGATATAATTGGAGAAGTAAGACCAAAGGTGTCTAACGGTCACCAATACATTATGGTAGCAATTGATTACTTCTCCAAATGGGTTGAGGCAGAGTCATATGTTACTGTGGGATTGAAACAGATGGCGAGATTCATAGAAAAGAACATAATTTATAGATATGGACTGCCTCATCATGTTGTCACCCTGTTGAAAGAATATAAAATTGAGCATCATAGATCATCTCCGTATCAACCATAAGCTAATGGAGCCGTTGAAGCCGCAAACAAGAATGTGAAAAGGATTTTGGCTAAGACGCTGGAAAATTATAAGGATTGGGCATATTACCTACAGTTCACATTATGGGGGTATAGAACCACTACTAGAACATCAACTGGGGCTACTCCATACTCTTTGGTGTATGGGTGTGAATTAGTGTTACCAGTGGAAGTTGAGATCCAATCGTTGAGGGTTCTCCTAGAATCCAAGATCCCTGAGTATCAGTGGGTGGAGAGCCGATTATCACAGCTGACATTGTTGGATGTGGGAAGGCTGAAAGCCATGTATCACTCTCAGTTGTACCAGAAATGAATAGCTCGGGCTTATAACAAGAAGATTAAGCCAGGTAAAATTAAAGAGGGTGACTTGGTTTTGAAGTTGACTAGGCCGATCATGACAGATCCTCAAGGGAAGTTCAAGCCAAACTAGGAAGGTCCCTACTTGGTTAAGAAGTTATTCTCGAAAGGCGCTGCTATCATATCCGAATTGGAAGGAAACGAATTCAAAGAGCCCATTAACCTCGACAAGCTGAAGAAATATTTTTTGTAAAGTCTTGCTAGGGAGAAAACCTCATAAAAGAGGCTGTCTAGGCAAAAGTTAGAGACTAGAAAAGAAGGAAAATAAAAAGTCCTGCTGGATTGAAAACCTTGAAAGAGGCGGTTCAGGAAAAAATTAAGGACATGTAAAAGGAGAGAGAGTGAAAAATAGTTAATTGGAAAACTTGTAAGGGCAAGCCAATTAACAACAAAAGATATGTAAGAAGCAAAATGTATTCTCACTTTATGCTTAATTTAAATGGAATGGATTACCTTTGTTATTATCAAACGTTGCATTAAATGCTTTATTACACACTGCTTAACTAAAAAGGAAATTCCACCCAACAAAAGCGATAAAGACTAAATTACATAAGTTAATTCTGTCTTCTCTTCTTTTGAACCCCCTGGGCACTCAATGCCTGCAATGACCTTGTTCTTCTGGTTATAATGAAATCATCTCTTTCTGTTTGTTGCATTTGAACCCATGCTTTGTATTAGTTATCAGTGGACTGATCTCCGTTGTGGTCGATATTCCTTTGAATGATCCTCCAAGGCCAAGTTGCGGTAAAGTTATCCAAAAAGTTCTGAGTGAGTGGCCCTGGCTCAAACTCGTGCACAAGCTCTATAATCAATTATTTATGTCCATACTGCCTGCAAAGCCGTGAGGGATTATAAAAAGTAGCGAAGTGAAGGTCAGCTATAGGCACGTAGTAGGTATAGCTCTGAACAGTTACATGCTGCAGTCTCCACCTTGGGCACATCCACTGAATCAGAGTATCAAGAAAAGTGGCTAGCCAACTCTGAACATCTTCTGGAATTGGATGAAGTCTTTGAGTGCGATAATGCTTGGCCCTATAGTGTGTGATGTCTCTAAGAGGCTTGAGCAACCTCAACTTTTTGTGAAACCATGCCTATGCAGATTATGAATGCAGGCGATGAAAAATGAGCAGAAATGACAGAAAAATAGTAAATAAAGAAGGAGAGAAAGAGAATAAACCTCCAGCCTTAAAGGACTTCCAGAAAATCGTTTAGTGTCTGCAAAATTATCCAAACCAATGATGGTCTCTACTAGGATAAGTGGGAAAGGGTTGAGACCCACTTCCACTTGATCTAAGACAGAGAGAATTTTTGAGTCACAGTTGCCTGAAGGAGATACAAGCAAGAATTAAGCATAGAGGCATAGAGCCATCATCCGGGACCAATGCACCCCCTTTTTGTCCACAGCCATTACAACCTCCAAAAAAGTATTGATCAGAATTTCAGTGTTGAAGATGTGACATAGAGAGAATTGGGGAGGAAGATTAAATATCCTGGCCCTCTGAAGTTGAATAGAATGTGAATCTAAGGTTTCGATCGAAGGAATCACGATCTGACGAGTAGAGTCTAGTTGGGAGCCTAGGATAGCTTCGAACTCTTCTGGCCGGGGGCATAGCTCTACTATGTTGAACTGGAAGACATGTTTCTGAGAATCCTAGAATTGAGCCAGAATATGGAGAAATGAGAAATTGATCTTCCTTGCATGCATAGATTGAAAAATAGATAGATGGAACGGTTCTAACTTGGCCCAAGATTCACCATCCAAGCTTTTTTGGATGGATTATAGTTATTTCAAGTTTCTTTTAGTCATTTTGGAAATGTGGAATGTAGTTTAGAGAGAGAATTCAGGAGAATCATTGCAAAGAAAGTTAGGGATTTAAGAAGAGATTTGGGGGATTTTATAATTGCAGAATGCCGTGAAAGAGGCGATCGCATCTACGATGAGGCGACGCTTCTTTGTCACCTCTTCAGAAAGAGGCGACGCCTCTATGAAGAGGCAACGCATCTTCAACAGTCAGATGCATATGTTTTTTTACTACATTTGCAAAAGGAAAACCTTTATTGTACAATTGTGATTCAATTATCAGAGAAAGAAGCTATGTAATGAAAATTTCCTTTGATAAATTTGAAACACAGTTAAAAGAAGAAAGTGTCTAAGTTTTTAGCATTTGTTCAGTAAAAATAGTAAAAATTCCTCCAAGAATGACAGGTCAAGGCAGAACAGAGTAATCTTATGCTAGCAGATATGGAGCAATCATCTACTCATCATCTCTAGGCTCATCGCCTCCCTCGTCTGCAGGATCAGCAGTAGGATCATCCCTGTCATCGTCGTCATCCTCCTCCTCCTCAATCTGGAGAGCTGCAACCTGGCACTGGAGGGCCGTGATCCTCGCCTGGCTCACTGCATCGTGATCTTGGATACATATGATTTAAGGTAAGTAATCATATAAACATGCATACATATAGAAATAGGTAGAAGCTTTACCTTCCACCACTGGGTGACTGTCATCAGATGATCCCGCTGTGCCTTAATCAAGTGGTATATGTATACTCCTTGATCTAGAGGGATCTAAAAGATTAACTGTCGGTTAATATTAATGTCCTATAAGGGTGAATTTTAAGATAGGAAAGAAAGAAACTTACATAAGTAGCACCGGGAATGTGTGCTGGCACCAGATCCTTATCCAATATCAGGAACTAGCGAGACAAGTCCCTCGGGGGCATCTAGTAGTTGGCCAAAGGCTCAGGTGAGTGAGTCAGACAACCAACAGCCACCCACGAGCCTGAACTAGAAGGAACACTACTGGCCTGTACCCCAACTGAGGTACCCGCTCCGCTATTAGTACGAGGACGCTGGAGTGGTCTCTCGCTAGCTGGGGGCCTAGCTCTGTGTCTAGGGCATGTGGCCACCACCTGTAAATGAAAATGGGATCAATACATGATTTGAAAGAAGAGGAAGAAAGAAAAATGAAGCTAAGTGGGTACTTGAGCAGAAGTAGAAGCAGTTGAAAGAGGCATATGCTACAGTAGACTGGCTCAGACAAAATCAATATAGCAAACCTTGCTCCTCACTATATGGGCCTCAACAGGCTTGCCTGTGACTGCTCTGGCTAGCTCCTCACCCGCTAGCAGGTGTGTCCAAAACATATCCCTAGGAGGTGATGCAGGGATGCGTCGAGCACGTGGACCACCTCCCCAGTTCAAGATCCTCTCACCAAAATACCACACCAGACAGTAAGGGCCACGGAGGAGCACTCGCCGCAAAGATAATGGCCTCGAACGAGTCATCTCTGAGAGCCATCTGTCCTGAGGACGCCATAGATCCTGAATCAACTGCAAGAAGAAAAGAATAATAAATAAGTAATTGAAATTTCACAATTATAAGATGTTAGTAATATTTTTCATTTTATTTTCTTTCAGGTACCTCAGTATAGGATATGGAGTTCAATCGCTCCTGGTGAACATGAACACGAGCTAGGGGTCTCTTCCAGGAACGGCTAGCACCCCATCGAGCTAAAGTAGGGAAGTGAACATTATTAACGCGGACTATCTCGCAAACCAGCTCAAGCTGCAAAGCCCAGACCTGCAAATAAGAATTATTAATAGATGACTGCAATGATTAACAGTTAAAGTTGAAAATGAAGAAGAATACTCACTAGAACTGTGTGCCAAAAACTGTAGAATTGCCTAGCTCCCCGCACTACCTCATCCATGCTCCAATAGAGGTATGCTAGGGCATAGCTCCCCCAGTCATAAGAAGATACTCTATCCAGATCCCGCAGCAGCATCAAAAAGATCAAGTTAATCGAGCTGGCGATGTCAGTAAAGAGGGTGGTCCCCAAGAGATAAACCAAGAATGCCCTCACCACCTGGTCAGTCGCTCGATCAGAAGTAGCAGCCGCTACCCTCTCTCACATATAATAAGTCCGGATAGAATCAACCTTGATCGTATAAGTCCCCTTCATATCTAAAACCATACCAAGGAGTCGCTCGATGTAAGCTACCCGATTTGGGGCCATCTGATGAATGCTCACATCGAAGGGGATGGCATCGCCTGCTTATGCGATCCCCGTAATAGCCATAAAGGAAACTGGATCTAAGGTCAGCTCGCAGAAGGGGAGATGAAATGTGTGTGTAGTCTCAAACCACCTCTCCATCAGAGGGTGGAGTAGCTGGTAGTCGGTGCGGCCCTAAATGTTCGGAAGTGACAGTACGAAATCCTCGAATCCTGTATCCTGGAAACAGTCTTTGATGTCATCCGTCAGCTCATCGTACCAAACCCGAGCACCACTAAAGTTCCCAATACCTTTGAATGTGTGGGCATCATGCTGGGAACGAATAGGGAGTTTAATTTAAGCTTTGTTCGAATAAAGTATAAAAAGTATGCAGAAAACTATTGATGAGGCATCGTCTCTATTTAAAGAGGCGATCGCCTCATTAAAGAGATGATATCTCTATGCAATGAGATGATCACCTCTTTAGTAAATCACCTACATGAAGAGGCGATTTCTCTCTTTGGAGAGGCGATCGCCTCAACGAAGAGGCGATCGCCCCATTAAAGAGGCGACACCTCTTCATGTCAGAGAACACAAACATTTTTTGAGTTTTTCAAATTTTTTTCAATTAATCAATTGTAGTCTTGATTTAAATACTAAGTACATGTTTATTAATCATAACTTGATTGTATTTAATAGGAAAAAAAGCAAGAGAATTGGGGTACTAACCTCTCCAAAGGCCAAAGCGCAGATATAGGTGCCCAGACTCGCTGTGAGAGGAATGTCATCCCCAATCGAGAATCCGAGAGTCCGAAGAGGCTCTAGAGGAGGCATCACAAGATCCCATTGAGGAGCATCAAGAGTCCGGGTGCTATCCATGGTCAGAAAAGTGTAAGACGTGAGGAGAAAGAAAAGAAAAGGAAGAAGAAAGCAAAAGAGAGAAAGAGAAAGTGAAAGAAGAGGAAGAAAAGGTTTTCTTTATATATAAGATAGGAGGAGTGGGCTTTTGGAAGAATGGGCCTTCAGTGAATAAGAGAAGAGGGAAAAGAAAGTAAGATAGGCCCGCTTGAAAAAGGAAGGCCAATTGGCTAAATGAAGAAGGATCCACCAACTAGGCATCCCAGCGGAACCTATTTTAAAAAAAAAATTCCGAAATACGGAAAATTATTACCTGATTCTCGGGTGTATCCAAAAATTGATGATTGAAGAGTCAAGATTGTCTGATCAAAACGTCAGGTTAGAAGTGTCTAGACGGGTTGTATCCCCGAAGTGCATCCTGCGGTTCAGAAGCGTCTGGTCAGGTTATATCCCCGAAGTGCACATTTTAAAGAGTGTCTGGTAGGGTTTGAATCCCCGAAGTGCACGTTGTAAGGAGTGTCTGGTTGGGTTTGAATCCTCGAAGTGCATCTTCTTTCTTCCCTAAGAAGTGTCTGGTCGAGTTTGAATCCCCAAAGTGCGTGTTGTAAGGAGTGTCTGGTTGGGTTTGAATCCCCAAAGTGCACGTTATAAGGAGTGTCTGGTTGGGTTTGAATCCCCGAAGTGGATCTTCTTTTTCCCTAAGGAGTGTCTGGTCGGGTTTGAATCCCCGAAGTGTACATCCTCTATTGAGTGAAGATCGAGCCATGCTTGAGAATCAAGTCAAATCTATAATGAGTGACTGATCGGGCCAGGAAAACCCGAGGAACACGGTTATGTTTCAAGTCAAGTTCAATGTCAGAAGGCTCAGGACTTACATTATCTTCTTACTGAGTGAAGTTTCGCATCAGAAAGGCTCAAAAATCACATCAAACTTATAATGAGTGGCTGATCGAGCTAGGAAAACTAGAGGATCACAGTCACGTTTGAAGTTAAATTTTGACCTTTCGGGTTTGAATTCCCGAAACTGACGGCCCGAGTGAAACTCGAAGGTTAGGTATGTCATTTTTATTCTTTAGCATGCATGTTGATTTTTCAAAAAAATTGATTTCATAAATCTGCTTTTTGAAAACCAAAGGGGCAAACTGTGGACACCCTCGATTTGGGCCAGCAACGAAAGCCCGGTGATGAGATAGTCTGAATTACAAAAGCAAGAAGAGCCCAAGACCTTCTTTAGAAATGGATTTGAGAGTTTAAACCTGACCGAAACCTTGAAACCAGACCCAAAAAAACTAAGCCCATTAGCCATTTATCAAGCCCAAACCAAGTCTTTTAGGCTCAAAGGCCCAGCAGGCCTGGTGAAGAGGCAGCGCCTCTTCACCCTAGATGTCGGTGAGGCGCCGCCTCTTTCACACTTGTCCCCTGTAGCAATAAATATTATTTATTGCTGCATTTAACACAAAAATCCACCTACATCTTCTCTACTCTACATTTTTTTGCATGAAAGGAAGAATTTTAAGGCAAAAATGAGAAAAAGAAAAAGGGCAGTGATGAGAAATACTAGGTGGAGAGTGAGCCTTGAGTTTTGGGAAAAGGGGAGGAGAGAGAAGGTTTAAGGGTTAAGAAAGGTTTTTGGCTGAGGGGAAAGGGGACACTTGGCCATTATTCAGAAAAAAAAAAGAAAAGGGGGTTTTTAAGAGAAAAAGAAGAGAAAAGAAGTAGAGACTTAAGCTTGAGGATCCAATTTCTTGAGAAGGAAGAAGATTTTCTTGCATCCAATACATCAAGAACGAACTAATCAAGCTTTGAGGGTTAAGTTAGGAGCCTCAAATGTGCTTCATTCAGTGAGCTTCCTCATTTTTAGTTTTAAAATATTTGTTTTATATATAAACTTCATTTCTTGATTTTATACATGTTACTTGTGTTAATTACTTGCTTAGGATTGTGTTCATGGCTTGAATATCTAGATTATTGAGTTTTAAGTTCCTGTTTTGTGTTCCTTTGCATGAATATTCGAATTGCTTAGGATTTAAGAAATATGTGATTGTAAGTTGTAGTGTTATGTTCATGAGGTGCCGCCTCTTAACATAGAGGCGCCGCCTCTTAACATAGAGGCGATCGCCTCCTAGCCAGAGCTTGGTGCAATTCTGCCTTGCTTTAGTATATTTTCAGTATATGATACGAAGATGCTACTTGATGTCTTCAATATTGCATGTAATTATTATGATATTTGATTTGCTTGATTGATTAACTCATGGTTAGATGAACATCCATGCCTACTTTCATGCAAATATAATTTGAATCATTTTGTAAATAAATTGTTTATTTTGAAATGGGACTAACCGTATTTGTTGCTAGTTTTTTAGTAATTATCATGTAATTAGTGATTTAATTAGTTCTTGAGAGGTTTTATTTGTAATAATTGTACAAAGAATTTTAATCCCTAATCCCTATCCCATTTGTTTTGAATGAATGGTTGTAATATTTATTCTCATTATTTGATTAGATTGCCAAGGTAATAAGTAAGCAAATAAGATTAATATGCAAAGTTAGTAAAATTGTAAAACCGGAAGCATTTGCAATCTACAGTAATAAGGAAATAATTTAATAATTAAGTGTAATAAAGTACAGAACATAAACGGAGGCCAACCGTAAGGTTGGGTGGGCATTCCAAAGCCCATACCTAGTTTCTGAACCCAATCTCTGAAGACGGCTTCTGGGTACCTCCGTGGAATCTAGTTACTGTAAAGTGTGTCCTGGATTTTATTTGGGTGGCGACTCCATCTCCAATTTGGGTTCCAAAGCCCATTTTATACTTCTTAGCGGGCCTTAAGCCCACACAGTGCCGTAGTTGCCAACACTTGGGCGTACGCTAAACCCCATCGCCTACAATGCAGTTATTAGAGATGAGCCAATATTTGATGAAGAGGATGAGGAGGATGAGGAATGACATGAATTATTAAAAAGTGGTGAGACAAACATTTTCTTAGTTGAGAGAAATTCTTATATGTCTTCCAATGATTTAAGGATCAAGATAAAGGAGCATCATGATCGTGAATATAATATGCTAGAGCTAATTAAGCATGTTGACTTCATTGGCATTGAGGAAATTCTTTATTCTCATATTCCTT
>CATIWK010422746.1:0-12836 GCA_949634005.1 Mallotus japonicus
GAGCATGAATATCAAAGTGCAGTTCTATGGCTAAAAACAGAAGGATAGAATTCATACCACAGAGGACCTCTTGGAGGTGGCACATCTAAAGCTGTAAATCCACTGACACAAACTGAAGTAGCGCCTTCTCCAGTTTTCAGAATGTACTGCAAATAAAGAAATAGGGGAAAAAACATAAATATTTCTCCATTAAAATGAGGCAATGAAGAAAACAGTTACTTCTGTTTTGGTAACTGTGAGAAACGTTAAAACTTGTAGTAACATTAAGTATCAGCAGGCCACCATGCACCAAATTCCAGAAGATATCAGCAGAAGGAGGCATCAGGAAATGAAACAAACCTGCTCTGGAGTGAGCTCGAAAAGTTTATCTCCTATGGTAAATATAACGTTTGGCATGCCTGCAGCGCTAGCACAGTCAATTACTGACTCTCCCATTGGACTTGGCAGGCTCTCGCACAACTGTCAAGTATCACGGCTAGAAATTAATACAAACTTACACAGACTGGCTTCTAAGTAGAGTTGGGGTTTCAATATGTCACCTTATTCACATATTCGAGCGCTGCTTCCTTCGTTTCCTTATGTTTTAATTGATTCTGGACCCAAATGACAAGCATCTCACAAGCAGTGCACAGAACATCATCCCCAACAGATGATCCCTCCATGTTCTCCTCCTCAACTACTGATTCAATGCCACTGCTGCAGATAAATCAGGTTTTACAGTCAATGTCTAGGCATGTAATGCGAGGTTTTCAAGGCAAAACAAGAGACAGAGAATAAAACCTTGCATACTGGTTTCTCCTGAAAATGCATAAATTAAGCTGTGAACATACTTTGCCAGGTTGTACCTGAAGAAAACAATATAAAATCTTAGTTTATGTGTACTTTTGCAAATGCATATAAAGATTGATGTAAAAAGAAAAGAAAAAGGAAAAGCTATGTATCGATAATAAAACGCACCCCTGATATTAAGAGATCCCATATTAAGTTTCCATACTGTGAGACCACTTCCTTGCACTCAGCACTCACAATCCCTTCAGCTCCAATGGCATGATTGATTTCAGCCACAATGGGCTAAAAATCGCATATAATTAGTAGTATATCTCAGTAACAATACATATAATAAGGATGTTATAAAGATGATAGGTGAAGCCTGGAGCTATCCTCTGAAAGTAAGTAATCTCTGATTGTTGAAGGGATGATAGGACTTACTGTTGGACCAGCAAGCAAGGATGTCCCTGAATCCACAATGGCGGCACAACCTCCCGCACAAACACCTGAGAAACGATCAATATTTTCCCAATATCAACACACTTTCTTGAAAGTCATGGAGAGAATTTCTAGACACTTTCTCAACAAAATCCATCACCAAGCTGAATAGTTAGTTCGAAGACTTGGAAGCTAACTGAGTTGCATGCAAAGAATTAGATATTAAGTTCTGATTTTCTGAGTAGAAGTGACTCATGATCTCAAGTATATGGAATCAAGGTTCATGTAGTGTTTATAATAGGGATTATCTAGACAGTTCACTTCTCAGACCCAGGCAGGTTTTTCTTGAATTAGTTTAACTATGCTTAGGTTGCGGGAAGATCACCTGTTGATTGATTTGCGATAAGAAAATCTCCCATATTGAACTGAAATGAAAAAAGTATATATTGTTAGGAGTCAGGTTTCGACCCCTTCTTTTTCACAGAAAATGGCATATGAAAACGAGGATAAAAATCGATTCGAACATCAAATCCTTTCTTACCTGCCAGTAACCTTTTTTGGTCACTGGGACATAAGTATGTTTCCCCTTATAATGTCTCTCATCAACACCACCAAGGACAAGCTCACCGCCTTCTTTGGCTGCTGGATCACTGTTGAGCCAGAATGAGAAGACTGGATCACCTACAAGACCTTGCTGCACCAGATTGTACCTGCAATCTTATCATGAATCAACACGTACGAGGCACTGAAACAAATAATTTCAGAAATATGAAAGCTACAAGTGATATATACCACACTGGAACAGCATGTCCGACTGAGATTTCCTGAAATCCAAGCCCAAATATTCCATCAAACTTTGCCAAGAGAAATGTAAGGCTTCCTTCTCTTGTAGCCTCGATGAAGACCTGAGTTGAAAAACATTACATTAGTAGAAGAAACAATGAAATAACTTAAAATCACAAGTAACAAGTGCCCACTTGATTTTTGACGACAAGATGTCCAACTGCAACGCTATCTTGACTGAGGAAACCAACAATCGATCCAGTTCCATAATGTATTTCACAAGATGTTCCTGAATCACATTTTTGAGAAAGAAATAAAAATCTTCATAAGCTAAGTCACAAGCAGCACATAGAAACTGAGAATAGTAGAGAAAATGTTATTACCATTCCTGATATATGTAGTGGAGCGACTCGACTTGTACCTTGAATGGAAATAGCAGGCAAGCTGCAGGTAACTATGAGTCAATATCTGCTTCAGGATGATGTGAAAGCTTAAGACAAGTCAGTGGAACTTACAGAAAAGTAGCATTTTGAGGATGGAATCCAGAGATTGGAGCTCCCAGTATCAAATATGACAGTGAATTTCTGCTGTGGTGAACCAATAGCAATTTCTCCGAAGTACTGAGCATCCAAATAATTTTTAAGAGGTATCATATCAGGGTCTGGACTATGAATCATGCTATTTGCACCAAGTCTGTTTTTTGTTTCCTGCCTTGCAATTCTGGCAGCTTTAATGCTATCAAGATCCAGAGGACGCTTCTTCAAACTTATCTTCATTAGACCATCAGAGCTAACAGGGAGAAGTGAGCATGTCGAAGCCCACAAACAAAAGGCAGCCATCCAAAGAATTTGGTTTCCCATGTTTAGTAGGTTCCCGTTAAAAACTAGTTCTATCAAATACCATCAATTTTTAATGTTAGAATAACATCATAAATGTGAATTCAATAGCAGAACTACATACACAATAATGAACAGAAGCCAAAGCTACTATAGGTCTTGTGGAAGATTGCAGAAAGCAGAAACTTAGATGATGTTATCAGTACAGGTTATGAGACAATTCAGAACAACAAGTGGAGCACATGAACAGCTAAAGCTAGATGATTTACATCCCACTAGTAAGCAAAGGCAAGCAAGCAATATATTATCATATCAGAACTGGAAGAGCATAAGAACAGGCAAAGACAAAAACCTTAGCAAAGCTTAACATACAAATTCAAAGTAACTGATAAAACACACATGCATGGCTTATATATTCGAGTGATCAAGAACTGATTGATAATGATGAATCATGAGGTCTAATTGACAAACCTGACCTCCTGAGCTTGGAATTAACTGAAGCTAAAACTAAAGAAAGATTTCCTTCTCAAGGTTTGGAATAGAAGAGACCCTTCAAAAAGTGAAGTGTGTCCAGTCCTGTAACCACATAAATATGCATGCAAACAAGCTAGAGAAAGTATTCAATAAGGGATAAAGCAAGCTTAGCTTTGCTTTGACAAGTACATGCCACTAGTAACAATATTAATGTACTACACAACAATAGCAATACCATTACCATACATAAAAATATAGTTTACATTAAATTGAAGACATTATATGACAAATATCTACCCTATGAAGTTTCCCATTGGCTTTGAATTTTGATATTGAAAATGAGGTCTGAATTTGTCTACTACCATGAAACTGTTATCCGATGTTTTGTCTTATGATGGATGTCTGAAATTGCTTGGAACTTTCATCAATTCTTTAGGCTATAGACACTCACAATGGTACTGTCAAGTGAGACCAAAATGAACTATTGTCCATTTATCACAAAAATTAAAATAATAATGGTAAGGCCATTTTTGTAGGCCAGAATCTGACCCATAAACAAAGACCCAAAGGCCTGCAGCTTGTCGACCCAGCTCATACTCTACCATAGTGATCCGGCCCAATTGGTCTATTTCATTCCTCCATCCTTGCGTTCGATGAACACCGTGAGAAATTGGGAACTCAGGCAAAAGCTCCAAGCTCGCACGCCTAAAATCGTTTTTCACTCAGTTTTTTTTTTTGCGAGGTAGGCTCCATTTGTCAGTGCTACTGGATTTTTAATGCTTTAAGGCTTCTGTATCATGTCGTTTCATTTCTATCAACTATTGGCTTAAGGTGTTGCATTCTACTGACTGTCTATACAATGTTCGACAAAATGCCGCAGTGACAGAAATAGTGCCGTTTGATAATTTTAAGATGTTATATCTATCTGGGTTTCTGTTTTCACATAACAGGATAAGGCCATTAACATCTTTTTTGTAACATGATTATTGTCCGCGGCAGATTTAGTTTGTGAAAAGGAATTAGAATTGAATTGGGAGAGTAAATAGATGGCATTGAGGCGCTTCTTTGGATTTTCAGATGGTGAGCTGACGAGGTCAGATGCTAAACCTTGCTCCAGATTAATGAGGCAAACAGCAGGAGTTTTTTCTGTTGGAGGAGCATTGGGTTTCTGGATTCTTTGTAGATTGCATTATGGTATGTTCTACTTTACCAATTACATTTCTTTTTTTTACCTGTGTTATTGCTCAGTGTAGTTTTCCCCCCTTATTTGTAAGGTTGCTACGTGAATACTGTTCACTCAATCTCAATGCCATCAAAGAATAGTCATCTAAAACTTAGGGAGTAGTTGGTTTTAGAAAATTCTTATAGGTGATTGAATAAGAATACCTGAAAGACCATCATAGTGATTGTGACTTCTAAAGCATTAACAAGAATATAATTCACCTGAATGTACATAGGATGATCCTTTGTTGAAACCATGAAATAGTAAAGTAATTGTGTAAATAGTAAATAGTAAAAAGAGAGCACGGAAATAATTAACTCATGTAAAGTTGCATTTGATGTGAGACTTAGATGAAGGTAAAAAGAATGTGCAAGTAACATTTAAAGGCAAAGAAACATAATTGAAAGAAAAAGGCCAGGATGAAATTACGAAATAATTATTATATATGATGTTCTTTTTGTATTCATGTGGATGCTAACAAATATTGAACTAAGGCCATGTTTGGTTCGCGGAATAGACCAAGAATATAATAGTTATTCCATAAGGAATAGCTATTCTTTGCTTTGGTTCAAATTTTATTATGGAATACCAATTTTATGGAATAGCAATTCCATAATTTTTGAAGAATAGCTATTCTTTCAAAAACTAAAGAATATGAATTCTTTATCCCTTGGAATAGACCATTTCCACTTTTACCCATCTCTTATGTTTTATGTTATTACTTTCTCTTTTTTTTTAGAATAATTTAATTCAGATTTTTTAATATTTTTAAATTTAATTTAACTCAAGTTTGACAACCATAAATTATATGGAATTTATTTATTTTATATGTTTGTATTTTTATGATTAAAAAATTTAAAAATATATGTGCTGCCTTCAAAAATATTAAAAAATTAAAAAAAATTTTGGTTTAATTAACTAATCTTCACTTTGGTCTTTTTTTTTTTCTCGGTTGATGAGAAAACTACTAGCATTTTTTCTGAAAATTCAGGTACTTTGAAGTTTGGAGCTTTAAAAAAAATTATTTTAGTACCATTATCTTTTTTTTTTGTTCACTGTTATATGCTTGTATTTTTTTTTTTGTGTTTGTATTTTTTTTTTCTATCGTTTAGATAAAAAATAAAAAATCTTATTTTGATCAGAATTATAATAAATTTTTTCTAAAAAATTTTATTTATTTTATTTACGTGCTAATTTTTTTATGTATTATATGTTTATTTTTTTTTTTTAATGTAAAACATGCTAAAATTTTATGGCTATTTCATTTTGATATAATAATAAAATTCATTAATAAGGGTATCAATGTTATTTATGCTTAAATCTACTTATCCCTCATAGCAATGCTTATAAATCAAAACATGGAATAAGAATAGAATAGTAATTCTAGATTATGAACCAAAGCATAGAATAGTAATTATTTAGGAATAGTTATTCTAATAATACCTATTCTATTCCTTAAGAATCACAATTCTATTCCACACCTATTTTATTCCATAAACCAAACATGGCCTAAGTTTTATTGAACAAATATTCAACAAGTCATAGCATACTTACACAAGATTAATGTGAACCGAATCAAGATGCTAAAATAGATGGACGAAATGGGAATGAGTGAATGCAACAACTTGCTCCTTGTATATATGTATTTGAAACTATGAAAGAAAAAGATGCAAATATTGACAACCAATCCTCTAGCTACTACAAAAGGTTGAGCTTGAGCTCTTGTGCATATTATCCCGTAGAAAATAAGTAGATCTAAAATAATTCTTATAGGTGATCATCTCTATACAAATGTTCTAGAAATTTTAAGTAAAGAAGCTGATGGTACAGAATAGAAGCATATATATATTCAAATTAAAGCACGAGAAAGGATATGCTAGGGATAGCAATTGTGAGGAGGATCAAATTTTGAAATATCTAACGATTGACTTCTAGTAGTTCAATTTCATGACATTGCAACAGCATCCTCAACTCTATACTTGATTTCTTATTTCATGTATTCGATGAATCTTGAAACTCACAAAATTGATGCTGCCATTCTTTTGCAGGTCCTAGAATCACAGTTCCTAGGAGTCTTCGGTGGGCTACTTGTGGAGCTATTTCTGTGAGTTCAGCATCTGCTCTCCTGGTCCGTCTCTTTAGTCCTGAATGTGAACCCCAGAATATAGCTGCATATGACACAGGAAAATAGTGATACATTACTCTCCAAGCTCGACATGTCATGTTTTAAATGTGCCCCATGTATCAGTCTTTTTCAGGGACATCAATGCTATTCTGAATTTCATATTTTGATTGAAATGACTGATTTCATTACATCTCCTGTATAAAGTTGATGTGTAGTTTAACACTCAATAAGCTTTTTGAAGACTAGTAGTCTTATATGAAGATTTGTTCTTTATATGTAGCATGAGTGAATATCCATATTTCTCCCCTTTTTTCCCTTCCTTTTAATATAAAGAATGTCAGTGGATTCTTGGCTTGCAACCAATAGACCTGCTCATGGGCTGACCCGACATGTGAAAAACTCAAGCTCTAGAAAGTGTTTCTTTTTTTGCCTCAGGTGATCTGAACAGGTCTGGCAGGCAAGTGGCAACCATGTAGGAATGCACAGAACAGAATGGGGTAAAAGTTGAGTAAAGTTGAAGGAAAAATGTTCCAATTTCAGTGCAAATGGGTAGTGATCGTTATATTCGGTAGGAATCAAGGCCGTGAATCTGATCCTTTATTCTGTTGTAATATCAGCCCAATAGACCACTTGCCCTTAATGGGCGTTTGATGTCTTTGGTTATGTGTTTTTTTTTTTTTTTTTTGCCTCTTAATTTAATTGTTTAATAGAACTACTTTGCAGACTTCACCCTCTATCCTAAGTCTAACTATTAGCAGGCTGATCCGAGGAGATAAGGATAACATAAAATTTTACAGAACTTAAGAGCTACAAGTTGATGAAAGTGGAAACAGAATCATCAATAAAATAAAAGCAAGACAATAAACAAAAGGCAGTGGATAATAATACAAGCCTAGTCACAATAATGCAGTGTCTCATTTCATGCACTAGATACGAACTAGTCCAAACATAATTAATTATGGGTACCAACTAATCCAGGCATAAATAATTAATTATTTATAAAATATTTTATTGACAATTAACATAGTAATGAAATGATTTTGCAGCTCTTATAGTTAAAAAATAAAATTGTACCAATAGTTCAAATAAAAGAATATTATATTCACTGTATAATATATATATAACACCTGTAAAATTTAGTCTGAATGATCAAGTTATCACCACGAGTATTACGGAATTTTGATCCGAGTAAGTGAAAAACAATAACTTATTATTATTACAGCCAAATTGTAGTTGTGAAGAAGGCTATGCAAGTTTTGAGTGACACAAGGAAATGAACTTTGAACAAGTCATTGTCATATATGATGGACCTAATGAAACAAAAAAAAATAGAGGCAACATTGAAATGATTAAAAAGTCTCATTGAAGAAGAATTTTATAAGATGGTATTGTGACAAGAAAAAAAAAAGACAAAAAAAATTGAAATTTCCGTCAAACATTTGTGGGCATGCATATCTTGTAAAATGTTGATATAGTGATAGAAAGGGCCTCTTTTTCCACCATTAGCATTGCCTTAATAGATATATGATTCTTTTGCTATTCACCTTTCTAATTTTTTTTTCACCACAATCACCAAAACTGAAAACATTTGGCTGCTTTCCCATCTGCAATCCCTCTTGTTCTTGCTGAAAAAATATGAAAATCTTTATACCTACCCACTTAAAAAGGTATTTATTCCATACGTTCCACCACTTAATTTTATAGGTGTATTTGATATAGATAAATTTCATAAAATTTATCTGTAAGTTTGTGTGTTTATTTAAATAACAAAATTTTATAAAATTTAATTTTAACTTTTTAAATTTTTTAACTCTATAAAATTGCTTATTGCTAAATTAAATTTTAAAAAAATTATTAAAATCTTTTAATGATTTCATTTTATTAATAAGAATTCATTTGAAAATGAATACTACTTATAATTTATTTAAATTTGAAATAAATTACTAAACAAAAAAGGGAATTTTATTGCAAATATATATACCATTTTATTATATAAAATAAAATTAATAATAATTAAGAGTTAAACTCATAATTTTTAAAAGAATATAAAAAATAATTTTACTGCTGAAATTATGTTGTCTAATTATACATTATTGGTGTTGAAAAAAAGGAAGAATTACTGACAGGATTTTTTCGTCGTCGCTAAAAGGCTCAAGTGTAGCAGGAATAGGACGCCTAGCATTATCATCAGCAATTTCAGTTAATGGGAGTTTCCATTTGTCACCAAATCATTATTTTCCTCCACTACCTTCTTCTTCTCCCTCATTTCTGCTCCATGCTCTACCTCTAATACCCACTTCTATTTCAATGGCCACCCATAAATATCACACCTTTAACGGCGACTCCGCCACCACCCCAGCAAAAAAACCCAAACTTTCACAGCCACCATTCATCACTGACGGCGAAATCCAGTCGGAATTCTCTCACCACGACTCCTCCGTCGCTAGAATTAACAACGGCAGCTTCGGTAGCTGCCCTAAATCTGTAATTGCCGCTCAGCATGACTGGCAGCTCCAGTTCCTTGAGCAACCAGATAATTTCTACTTCAACAAACTCAAACCTGGAATCCTTCACTCTCGATCAATCGTCAAAACTCTAATCAACGCCGACCACGTCGACGAAGTCTCTCTCGTTGACAACGCCACCACTGCTGCCGCCATCGTTTTACAAAAAACCGCCTGGTCGTTCTCCGAAGGTAGGTTTAATAAAGGTGATGCGGTTGTTATGCTTCATTATGCATATGGTGCAGTTAAAAAATCTGTTGAAGCTTACGTCACACGCGCGGGCGGTCAGGTAATTGAGGTTCAGTTGCCGTTTCCGGTGAAATCAGGGGATGAAATTGTAACTGAGTTTAGGAAAGCATTGGAAAGAGGGAAAGAGAATGGTAAAAAGGTAAGATTAGCTGTGATTGATCATGTTACTTCAATGCCTAGTGTAATTATTCCTGTGAAAGAGCTGGTCAAAATTTGCAGAGAAGAAAATGTTGACCAAGTTTTTGTTGATGCTGCTCATGGAATTGGGTGTGTTGATGTTGATATGAAAGAAATTGGTGCTGATTTTTACACTAGTAATTTGCATAAATGGTTTTTTTGTCCTCCATCGGTTGCTTTCTTGTATAGTAGAAAGTATGGTAAAAGTAACAGTGACAAGGATTTGCATCACCCTGTTGTGTCTCATGAGTATGGTAATGGGCTGGCTGTGGAAAGTGCTTGGATTGGAACTAGGGATTATAGTGCACAACTAGTAGTTCCTTCAGTTTTGGAATTTGTCAATAGATTTCCTGGTGGGATTGAGGGAATCAAGAAGAGGAATCATGAGACTGTGGTGGAAATGGGGAAAATGTTGGTTAAAGCTTGGGGGACTCATCTTGGTTGCCCGCCGGAGATGTGTGGGAGCTTGATTATGGTTGGATTGCCTGTTTGTTTAGGGATTTCTAGTGAGTCTGATACTTTGAAGTTAAGAACCCATTTGAGGGATAATTTTGGCATTGAAGTTCCTATCTATTTTAGGGCTCCTAAAGATGGGGAGGGTGATTGTGTTACTGGGTATGCTCGAATTTCTCATCAAGTTTACAATAAGGTCGAGGATTATTACAAGTTTAGGGATGCTATTAGCAAACTTGTTGGTGACGGCTTCACTTGTGCTTGTCTCCCTAATTGAAGAGGTATGCTCTGCTTTCAGATGGTGTATAAGCTGTTTGCTTTTTGTTCAAATAAGCATAATGAGTTATCTGTAATTGTATAATCTGAATCCTAAACTGGTAATATGTCAATTCTGGACTATTGGAAAGGTTAGTCAATTGGGCTTGTGTTTAGAGCTAGTTAGAATTTGCAGTTGTAGTAGTAGTAATGAATGTGCCACCCATGCCTTGCACACATTCTGCTGTCATCTGCAAGATGCCTTTACCATGTTATCCTAAAATGCTACAATATATTTTTGAAGAATGCCCAAAGTTGAGAACTTTATTGCAAGAATATAATACGAGTAAGAGGGAAAATTCTAGATGCTCTTATAGAAAAATGAGTTCACGAAGCATTTAAAACTTCAGCTTAAAAGGTTCTGCATTCATCATGTTGTCCAATGGGACTCTGTGATAAGATGTAATTTGAGTTTGACTATAGCAACTGGGCAAAATTTCAGCCCACAAGTGAACATATAAGTGTGTTTTTTTTTTTTTTAAATATTGGTGAAAATGCTTTCAACTGTTTGTTAGAATTCAAATGTTTCTGTTGCTTATTGTTTTCGAGATTCTGTTTAGAGCTGACTGTAATCATTCTACTGGATAGTCTTGATGTTAAAATCTTACACATTTCATTCTCTGAATTTTTTTTTTTTTTTACTTGTCATCTCTGGAAGTTCAATGAATTACTTATGTTATCTTTCACTTGAGCTATTGCTTAGAAATAGTGCCTTGTCCAAACTTTTATATGGTGATAGTTTTGATAGCAACTTATCTCATTCCTATTACCACACTGTTTTCAACATTTCTAGCTTATAGATAGCTCCCTCAAAACCACAACTCCAGAAGTTCAGACTGCAGGAGAGTTTGCGCAACAATTAACTGCTCATGAAATTGCTATTTGGATTGAGGGTAGATACGTCATGAGGACAGATCTGTAGTTGTGCACTAAATGTGTATGACAAATATTTCCATGTTGTCAGTTATGAGTTTGTCTATATGTATTTTTTCTGTTTGTGATATGATTTGATATTCTATATTTGGAGTGGTAGTGAAATCAATATAAATGTGTATATATATATATATATTTTTTTTTTTTTCATTTTCTCCAACTTTTGGACCGGCTCCAAAGTGAGTAGTATCACATTTTCTAAGTAGCAGCTGTACTCCCTGAATGGCCCACCCTGTCCTCTTGAAAGAAGAAAAGTAACTATTCTCTTGCTGTTTACTGTATTTCGGAAAATCTGATAGCATTTCTTGTGTTGTTTTTCTTACCGTCTTGTTTGCATATCGATTCCTATATGTCTGTTCTACTGCTCCATCTCCAGATTCACCTTCTAATCCTTTGTCTAACTTTTCTTGGAAACCTTTTTCTCACTCGTTGTGATCAATCATCAATGATGGAATTTCAGTCAATATGGTCTGATACAGGAAAGAAAATTCCAACATGAGGTCCAATTAAAGCAAGATCGAATTTCCTAATTTGATATTAGAAGCATTCATGATTAGAGTGGCAACATTAGTAGGGAATGTTTTCAATGCATTTGAGCTTTACACTGAAGGCAAGCACCAGCCAGTTTATCAAAAGATTTTCATTAGTCACCATATGTAAGGCATTATAAGCTACAAATATTTTTCTAGAAAAACCTTATGCATGCTTCCAGTTGATGGCTTGCATGGCAGAAAGTCTCTTTGTTAGATTGTTTCTGAATAACTCAACCATCTTGATGTATCTCATTCTAAAGGGTTTAGTTTCTTTTTGTAGTGCTGACGAAACTTATAAGAATATGTGTTAAGAGTTTTATTTTCTTATTCAGAAGTTGCTGCTTATGAGCTTCCTTTTTGTTTATCTGTAGCTCAATGAGGCATGCTAGAAGTATTCCAATGAATAACAGCAATTATTTTTGGCCAGTGGTCATGGTTTCGGTACCATCCCCCTCCACTTCAAAACAATAAAACGCTGAGAAAGATTATGCAGTCATACGCCTGCATCAAAGCTGCAGCATTTCTTTATTTTTTTTTTTAAGTTTTATGGACTAGTCTGTTGTGCTAAACAAAGATATTTTTGTAAATGTTTTATGTTAACTTTGCATTTTTAGCTTTTAACTCTTTGGCCATGTAAATATCACATGTATGCTGCACATTCAAGCATAAATATGGCTTTTAGGTGCCAGTTGAAGGGTATCATCGAATGCTAGTGCCTCATATATCATCAGCTGAGCAAGAGCTTGTGTAGTCTGCAAAACATTCCATTGAAAGAATGCGATAGGAATGCAACATGTAGACGAATGTAGTCTCTTATGTTTTTAGAGCTGTATTGCACTGCCATCTTCATTGGTTGGGTCATTCTCTTTGGTGACTTGTTCTTTAATTAGCTGCCAGTTTCTGTTTATGATCTTTATGATTAGGAGTCCATTGAGAAAAAGTATTTAAGAGTGTAGTGACTTGAAGATTCTCATGGAATATGCTATGAGAACAGACATCACAATGTAGAGTTGACATTATTATTGG
>CATIWK010422803.1:0-14143 GCA_949634005.1 Mallotus japonicus
AATACAAATCATAGTATTACCAAAATACAAAAATACAAATTTTTTCTATCCAAGTATTAATATTATTTAAGTAAAAAAATTAATATTATTTAAGTCAATAAATTATTTAATTAAAAATTTATATTATTTAAGTAAAAAATTAATATTATTTTTACTTAAATAATAATATTGTAGGCGGCGGGGTTTAGCGCGCACCCAAGTGTTGGCGACTACAGCACTGTGCAAGCTTAGGGCTTGCTAGGAAATACAAATATGGGCTTGAGGCCCATTATTGGAGATGGAGTCGCCACCCGGATGAAAATCGGGACACACTTACAGCAACTAGATTCCACGGAGGTACCCAGAAGCCGTCTTCAGAGATCGGGTTCGAAAACTGGGTATGGGCTTGGAATGCCCACCCAACCTTACGGTTGGCCTCCGTTTGTGTTTTATAATTTATTACCTTTAGTTATCAAATGATTTCCTTATTTAATGTTGGTCACACATGCTCTCAATTTTCAAATATCACCAACTTTGCACATTAATCATGTTTATTTGCTTATTACCTTGGCAATTGAACAAATAAATGAAACAAATATTACAATCATTCATTCAATACAAATAGGGAAAGGGGTTAAGGATTACAATTCTTTGTACAATTATTACATTAATCCAATGAAACCATTCAAGAACTAATTAACTCACTAATTACATAGTGATTAGAAATCATTAAAAACCTACAACAAATATGGTTAGTTTCACATCAAAATAAACAATATTCAAAGATAATTCAAATCACATTAACATGAAAGTAGACATGAATATTCACATAAACATAGATTAGTCATTGAAACAAGTCATCATTCAAACAAGTCAAACATGTGACACATACATGAAACATTAAATACTAAACATAATGTGTGTATCAGATACTGAAAATATACAAAAAGTATACTAAACATATACTAGAGTGAAACAGAATCGTGCATGATTCTGGGCGAGAGGCGATCGCCTCACTCTTCAATAGGGCACTCCAGCATAGGATTACATACTTTTCTTAAATGCTAAGCAATTCAAATTTATATGCAAATCGATGTAAACCAGGGGTTTAAAACTTAAAAACTCACATATTCAAGTAATCATGCTTGCATATAACACCAAATTAACAACAAGATACTTAAAATAAACCACAAATCTAACAATTTATGAAATAAGGAGTTTAAAGCTTGAAAATGAGAATTCTCACTGAATGAAGAACTTTCAGAGCTCCTAACTCAGCCCTCGGAGTTTGTTTGATGATTGAATGCAAGGAAGACTCCTTCTCCTTCAAAGAACTAGACTCCTAAGCTTAGATTCCTTCTTCTCTTCTCTTTTCCTCTTGTTTTCTCTGTTTTTTTTCTTTCCTTTCTCTCCAAAACGTTTCTCTTCTTTTTTCTCTTCCTTTTTTTTTGAATAATGGCCAAGTGTCCTTAATATCAGGCCTAAGTCTCTACTTAAACCTCCTCTCATTTTCTCTCTCCAATTTCCCAAAAACCTAGGCTTAATATCTACCAAGTATTTCTCATCATTGCTTCCTCTTTTCTAGCTAATTTTAGCCTTAAAATTCTATATTTTCATTCAAAAACGCAGCTGGAGAAGTGTGGTAGATTTGAGTTAAATGCAGCAATAAATAGCATTTATTACTGCAGGGGACAGGTGTGATGAGGGGACGCCTCATCACTATCCAGGGTGTAGAGGCGATCGCCTCAAGCGGCAATCGCCACTTCGTTGAGGCAATTGCCTCTTCACCCAAGCCTGGGCCAGAAATGGAGGCTAACGGGCTTGGGCTTAAAGGCTTAAAGTAGTGAATTTTGGGTTAGTGTTTTTAGGCTCAGTTTGAAAGGTTCGGGTCAAATTCAAGCTTCCAGGTCTATTATAAGAAGATCTCGGACTCCTCTTGCATTCGAGATACGGACTTCCTCATCATCGGGCTTTCGTTGCTAGCCCAAAATAAGGTTGTCTACAGTTTGCCCCCTTGGTTTTTCAAAAAGCAGATTTATGAAATCAATTTTTGAAAAAGCAACATATACATGAAGTGTGAAAAACGACATACCTAACCTACAAGCTTCGCTTGGGCCGTCAGTTTCTGGAATTCAAACCCGAAAGGTCAAACTTTGACTGGAAACGTGACCGTGTTCTTCTGGTTTTCTTGGCCCGATTAGCCACTCATTATAATTTTGACACAAACCCCGTGCCTTTCTGACGTGAGCTTCACTCAGTAAAGAAGATAATGCGAGTTCTGAGCCTTTCTGACACAGATCTCGACTTTGAAACGTAACCGTGTTCCTCGGATTTTCCTGGCCCGATCAGTTACTCATTAATATCTTGGCGTGAACTTCAGGTTTTCCTGGCCTAAACTCTACTCAGTACTGTGATCTCAGGTTTTCCTGGCCCGAGTCATTGAATCTCAGGAACTCTATCAAGCCCGATTATCATTCTTTCTCGAATCTCGGGAACTCTATCAAGCCGGGATATCGTTCTTCCTCGAATCTCGAGAACTCTATCAAGCCCGATTATCGTTCTTCCTCGAATCTCGAGAACTCTATCAAGCCCGATCATCGTTCTTTCTTGAATCTTGGAAACTCTATCAAGCCCGACCATCGTTCTTCCTCGAATTTCAGGAACTCTATCAAGCCCGATCATCGTTCTTCCTCGAATTTTGGGAACTCTATCAAGCCCGATCATCGTTCTTCCTCGAATCTCGGGAACTCTATCAAGCCCGATCATCATTCTTCCTCGAATCTCGATCTCGGGACACACACGAATGATAAAAATGATAAACTCCTACTCCCTCATATTTTCCTGATTGTTCTCGATTTTTTGATTTTTTTTTTGAATAGGTTCCGCTGGGGATGCCTATTTGATGGGCCATCGGTCACAGACCTATAGGTTCGGGTCGTACTTTGTCACGACCCGAACCTATAGGTCCGTGACCCCATCTTTCTTCTTCTAATGGGCTTTGCCCTAACCTTTGTTTTGCTTTTCTTGCAAGTTTTCCAATTTTGTCCCCTGACCTTCCTATATAAGCTTCCCTTTCTTTTCTTTTCAAAGTTACTTTCTACTTTCCAAAGCTTTTCTCCTTTTTCTCTCAAATTCCTTTCACTTTCTAATCACTTTTCTGCTATGGATGCCGCACGGACATCGGATTTACCCGCATGGGATCAAATAGCACTTACAGTATATCCCCTACGGTGTTTCGGACTGAGCATTAGGGACGATATTCCTCTTCTTGCGAATATGCGATCACACTTATGCGGATTGGCTACCGAAGAGGTTAGTAACTAATTTAATTGCTTTTTTTTTGCAAATAGGGTTAGAAAATATCGGGTTAATGATTAGGAATGCATGTTTAATGATTTAACCGAAAGAAAAATTGATTAAATGTATGAAATTGCGAAAATCGAGTATGAACTGGAAGATTGTCGAATTGATGAGGCGTCACCTCTTCATTGAGGCGATCGCCTCAACGATGAGGCGATTGCCTCCTGGAAGGAGGCGATGCCTCAACGGCAGCAATTCAAATTATCAGGGGGCAATCACCTCCTAGAGAAGAGGCGACGCCTCTACGAAGGGGCGATCGCCTCTTCACCCTGAGGTGATCACCTCATTAGCCGAAAACTGTATAAAATGACTTTTAATTGCATAAAAACTAATAATTCAACTCCCTGTTCATTCAATAGCTCGATTCCCACACTTTCAAAGGTGATGGGAATTTTAGCGATGCCCAGATCTGGTACGACAGTTTTTCGAAGGAGATCAGAGCTCGTGTTCGCGACACTGGGTTCTCTGACTTCATTCTTGCTCTTCCGGAGGCACAGGGGAGGACTGACTACCAGCCTCTACATGCTCTACTGGAGAGGTGGTCCGACACCACCCATACATTCCATCTTCCATTAGGGGAGTTTACTCTTGACCCCGTGTCCTTTGCTTCTGTGACGGGGATTCCATGTGCTGGGGATTCTGTTCCTTTCAATGCTAGTCTACACCGGATGTCTCCCAACCATCTTAAGTACATGGAGCGGCTGCTAGGTATGGTCCCAGACATGAAGGGGACTCATACGATCAAGATTGACTCTATCAAGAGTCATTATACAGAGGAGAGGATAGCTGCTACCATTACTCCTCGAGCTGTAGATCAGGTGGTGAGAGCATTCCTGGTATATCTGTTAGGCACAACTCTATTTGTAGACACAACCAGCTCGATAGATATGATCTTCCTACCTCCCCTGAGAGATCTAGATTTAGTCGCCACCTATGACTGGGGTAGTTGTACTCTTGCCTTCTTATATAAGAGCATGGATGAGACCGTGCGAGGAGCCAGGCGCTTCTGCGGATTTTGGCATGCTGTTTTGGTATTATTCTCTCCCTTTTGTTATTTGGCTCGATTTATGCAATATTTCTGCAGTTGTAAACACAACTCAATTTTTTGCTTTTCCTTTGTTTTGTTTTGCAGGATTGGGCCTTGGAGCTGGAGCTGGTTATTGGGATATCCCATATTCATGACAGGCCTTTTCCAGCTATGTCGAAGTAGGGTGCTAGCCGTGCATGGAGGAGGCATGTAGCTCGTGTTCAGATCCATAGGGAGAGGCTGAACATATTGACTCCTGATGAGGTACGATACCTGCAACAAATAATTTGGAATTAGTATAGTTACTGTTAATTCATTTTAGTTCACTTACCACTTTTGTTTTTACAGCTACGCTCGAACTTATGAGGGCCTCAGACTGGATGGACACCCGCTATGATTCGGTCCATCCCTTTGTCTCGGACAGGGGCGGAGCCAGTAGGGGGGCAAGGGGGAGCCCGGGCCCCCCCAAACTTTCTAAAATTTACTCTATATATAGTATTAAATATTAATGTGGCCCCTCCAAAAAAATTTGAATATATAGTTGTTTGACTCCCCCTAAAATTTACTCTAAAATTTACTCTATATCCCCCCAAACTTTGTAAAATTTACTCTATATATAGTATTGAATATTAATATGGCCCCCCCAAAAAAATTTGAATATATAGTTGTTTGGCCCCCCCTAAAATTTACTCTATATTTAGTTATTTGGCCCCCCCTTTGCTGAATTTCTGGCTCCGCCCCTGGTCTCGGAGGAGGGTGCTACTCTGAGGACATGACTGTAGAGTCTGGTTCCTTGGTGAGAGAGTGCATAACTAGGGCCAAGGTGCCCGAGTGAGACGTCCACCTTTCGCTCCTCCTCATGAGATTTTCTGAGGACATCTATTAGAGGGGGATGAGCTAGATCGTGCAGTGGAGGGAGAGGATGCTGATGAGTTTTGCGAGAGGAGGAAATCTTGCTACATGGACTTCACACGGACTCGTCTCCTGCAGAGAGTTCCTCTTCTTGGATCCACACCTCAGGTAAATGCTTTCATTCATCATTTGATTATGCATTTCTGCCTTCCAATATCAACTTTCTGATTTCATTTGTTTTTCTCAAGCTCCTCTCAGAGCACCACCTGTTAGGCATAGGCCTACTACACAGGAGAGACCAGCTCAGCGTGCCCACACTGTTCCTCATCATGAGGGTACCTCTACTAGGGCACCACCTGCTGCTGATGTTGCCAGTTCAAGTTCCGGTTCTCAGGTGATTACTAGCATGCTCGCTGCTCCTCCAGATCTGATGGTTCGATGTTGGTTGCCTTCAAGGGAGCTATCACGTCAGTTTATGACTCCTGACATGACTATAGAGCCCATCTTCTTCCCAGAGACCTCTACACATGTAATTTCTTCTTTTCCTCTCTATTTCACGTATTTACCTTAGTATAAGGTTAGTTCTAACAATTTCAAATATGCAGATACCTCAAGGTCAGGGAGAGTACATATATCGCCTGATAGAGGCTCAACGGGATTTCATGGTCCACACGACCAAGTTGTGGAAGGTAAAACAACATCGCCTATCTCTATATGTATGCATGCTTTTATGATTTCTTACTCTTTGTTGTACTTTGACAGGATGAGCTCGAGGCTAGTCAAGCTGCAGTCACTGCTCTTCAGCGTCAGCTAGCTGCTATTCAAGTTGAAGATGAGACCAGCAGTGAGGAGGAGGAGGGCACTGAGCTGACTGGAGATGATACTGTCGCTCCTGCTGGAGGAGAGACTGCTGCTAATGGAGAGGACAGCGAGGACGAGGGAGATGACTCTTCTGAAGAGGAGCAGGATGAGGATGCATCTAGGGTGATGATAGTGACGAGTCTGGGGATGAGGAATAGGCACCATCATAGATTATGTTAGATTAGGCTTACTCTCATATGTTGGACTATTATTGTCTTGCTTGAACAAATATTTTGGTTTTTTCTTTGAATTCAGATTTTTGCTCTTACACTGAATGAGGATATTATCACATTTTTTGCTGCTCTCGAAGCAAATAGAGGCATTTTATTCATACAAATTTGCTGTTTTCACAACTGAGTATCATACACAGTACAAGATGTCTACAGAAATTCATAAACAGGTACAACTGATCACTGTTGGAGAGGCGTCACCTCTTCCTGAAGAGGCGACGAGGAATCACCTCTTCATATAGGGGCGACGCCTCATCGCTGAGGTGATCGCCTCTACAACAGGGCTCTGCAGCTATAAAATCCCCTAATTCCTTCTTCAAATCCCTAACTCTCTCTTCTCCGAATTCTCTGCATTTCTCTATCTAAATAGCATCCCAAATCCTCAAAATATGACCGAAAGAAACTTAAAACAGCTGCAAATAGTATTGAAAGGCTTAGATGGTGAGTCTTGGGCAAGGTTAGAACCATTTCATTTATCCGTCTTCCGATCCATGCATGTAAGGAAGATTAACTTTTCATTTTTGCATGTTCTTACTCAATTCTGTGATCCTCAAAAGCATGTCTTTAGATTCAATGCTGTCGAATTATGCCCCCTGCCTGAAGAGTTTGAATCTATTCTAGGCTGTCAACTCGATTCTACATGTCAGATTGCGTTCCCTGCTCTCGGAATCCCGGATATGCATTCTATTCAACTTTAGATGGCTAGGATGTTTGATCTTGCTCCCCAGTTCTCTCTCTGTCATATTTTCAACAATGAGGTTCTAACTAACTCTCTCCTGGAGGTAGTAGTGGTTGTAGACAATAAAGGAATGCACTGGTCCCGGATGATGGCCTTATGCCTTTATGCTCAATTCCTACTTGTATCTCCTTCAGGTAATTGTGATCCAAAGATTCTTTCCATTCTCGACCAAGTAGAGACAGGTCTTAATCCTTTCCCGCTCATCCTAACAGAAACCATTATTGGCTTGGACAATTTTGCAGAAACGAAATGATTTTTTGGAAGCCCTTTGTTGCTAGAGGTTAACTCTCTTCCATTTTCTTCATTTACTGCTTTTCTGCCATTTTTGCTCATTTTTCATTGTCTGTATCCATAATCTGCATAGGCATGGTTTCATGAAAAGCTGAGGTTGCTGGAACCTCCTAGAGATATTACACATTATAGGGCTAAGCACTGTCGAACTCGGCAGCTTCATCCTATCCCAGAAGACATCAGGGGTTGGCTAGCCACTTTCCCTGATATGCTGATACAATGGATGTGTCCGTGGTGGAGACTGCAGCATGTGACTGTTCGAAGCTATACGTACTGTATTCCAGTAGCTGGTTTGCATTTTGCTACTTTCTATAACCCCGCAAGGCTTTGCAGATAGTACGGACATAAGCAGCTGATTCCAGAGCTTATGCATGAGTTTGAACTAGGGCCGCTTACCCAGAATTTTTTGGATAACCTGACTGCAACTTGGCCTCGAAGAATGATTCAGAGAGGCATTGACTATAATGGAGATCCATCTACTGATGACCAGTATAAAGCGTGGGTTCAGATGCAACAGAAGGAAAAAGATGATTTCATTATCAGCAGGAGAACAAGGTCATTGCAATCATCTAGTGCTCAAGGTGTTCAAAAGAAAAGAAGACAAGATTAGTTGATGTAATGTAGTCTTTATCTGCTTTTTTGTTGAATGGAATTTCCTTTTTAGTTAAACAGTGTGTAATAAAGTATTTAATGCAACGTTTGATAATAACAAAGACAATCCATTCCATTTAAATTAAGCACAAAGGGATAATACATTTTGTTTCTTATATATCCCCTGTTGTTAGTTAGCTTGCCCTTGCAAGTTTTCCAACTAACTATTTTTCACTCTCTCTCTCCTTTTACATGTCCTTTATTTTTACCTGGACCGCCTCTTTCCAGGTTTTCAATCCAGCAGGACTTTTAATTTTTCATTTTTTTGTAGTCTCTAACTTTTGCCTAGACAGCCCCATATTTTGAGGTTTTCTCCTTAGCGAGACTTTACAGAAAGTACTTCTTCATTTTGTCGATGTTGATGGGCTCTTTGAACTCACTCCCTTCTAGATCAGAAATGATAGCAGTTCCCTTGGAGAACAGTTTCTTCACTAGATACGGTCCTTCCCAGTTCGGCTTGAACTTCCCTCTCGTATCTGTCATTAATGGCCTTGTCAGTTTCAAAACCAAATCACCCTCTTTGACTTTCCCAGGTTTAACTTTCTTATTGTAGGCCCGAGCTATTCATTTTTTATACAATTGAATGTGATATTTAGCTTTTAACCTCCTTTCATCCAACAAGGTCAACTGAGCTAGCCGACTCTCCACCCACTGGTACTCAGGAATCTTGGACTCCAACAGTATTCTCAACGACTGGATCTCGACTTCTACTGGTAGCACTGCCTCACATCCATAAACCAAAGAATAAGGAGTAGCTCCAGTTGAAGTTCAGGCAGTTGTCCTATATCCCCACAAAGCAAACTGTAGGTAATAGGCCCAATCTTTATAATTTTCCAGCGTTTTAGCCAAAATCCTCTTTACATTCTTGTTGGCAGCTTCCACAACTCCATTGGCTTGAGGTCGATATGGGGATGACCTGTGATGCTTAATTTTATATTCTTTCAACAAAGCTGCTGTCTCAGCTCGAAACTGAACACCATTGTCACTAACAATGTGATGTGGCAACCCATACCGGCAGATTATATTCTTTTCAATGAACCTCGCCATCTGCTTTGATCCAACAGTGACATATGACTCTGCTTCAACCCACTTGGAGAAGTAATCAATGGCCACCACGATGTATCTATGACCGTTTGACACTTTCGGTCTCACTTCCCCGATAATGTCAATTCCTCATACTGCAAACGGCCACGGAGAAGTCAACCCTTGGAGTTCCATTGACGGTAAATGACTGACATCACCATATGATTGACAGTTATGGCATTTTCGTACAAATTTCACACAATCCATCTCAATTGTTAACCAGAAGTAGCCTTGACGTGCTATCTTCTTAGCTAAAACTGTTCCGTTCATATACGGGCCGCATACCCCTTCATGGATTTCTTCCATCAGCTTCTGAGCTTCATCTTTGTCAACACACCTCAAATGTACCCCCATCGGTGCTCTTTTATACAGCATTCCATTGTGGCTGCTAAACTGTCGAGACAACATCCTGAGAGACATCCTTTCTTTTCTGTCAGCATCTTCAGGAAACTGCCCCGTTTCTAGATATTGATGTAAATTATAGAACCATGGTTTCTTTGTAGAGTCTACTAGCATCACCCTTATCTCTTCATAATAAGGGATTCGGGACTTGACAAGAATGAGCGGTTTGACGGTGGACTGCTCCCTTTCTTCCCATGTGGAAGCTAAAGTGGCCAAAGCATCTACCATCTGATTCTCTTCTCATGGAAAGTGCACAAACTTGTATTGAGTGAAAGAGAATAAGATAGTGTTTGCATAATCCCAATACAGTTTGAGTTTATCTTCTCTCACCTCCCACTGATTAGAAATCTGCTTCACCACTAGCATAGAATCTCCGTACACTGTGACTTCTTCTGCCCCCACACTTCTGAGTGCTTCCAGACCATAGATGCAAGCTTCATACTCAGCTTGATTATTGGTAGCCTCGAATTCTAATCTTTTCACCATCGGGATCATTTCTCCTTCTGGTGAGATCAAAATTACACCGACACCAGCTCCTTTACTGTTGACAGTTCCATCAAAGTACATTGTCCATGTCTGGATTTCTATTACCCCTAGATGCTCGTCTGAAAACTCTAATTCCCATTCATGTTCATCATTGACTGGATTCTGAGCTAGGAAGTCTGCTACAGCTCTTCCTTTTATCAACTTATTTGCTACATAGTCAATGTCGAAGTCGGTAAGCAACACTAACCAACGAGCTAATTTCCCTGTGAGGGATGGAGTTTGCTGAAGACATTTCAGAGGGTCATGCTTGGAAACTGCTTAAATCCTGTAAGACTGGAAGTAGTGCCGAAGCTTCTTCGTAGCCCAAATCACAGCTAGACACGTCTTCTCCACGAGACTATTGTTGGACTCATAGGGAAGAAGTTTCTTGCTCAAATAATACACTGCGTGCTCGACCCTTCCATCGCCTTCCTGGGCCAACATTGCTCCCAATGCCCCTTTCTCAATTGCCAGATAGAGAATCAACAGTTTATCTGGCCTCGGTGCTTGTAGAACTGGAGGATTCATCAGATAATTCTTAATAGTTTCAAATCCTTGCTGACACTTCTCATCCCAGATAATCGGCTGATTTTTCTTTAAAAGCTTGAAGATCGGCTCACAAATTGTAGTCAGCTTAGAGATGAACCTACTGATTACTGTAATCGCCCGATGAACCCTCTGACTTCTCTCTCTGTTTTTGGTACAGACATTTCTCTGATTGCTTTGACTTTGTCAGGATCCACCTCTATTCCCTTCTAACTGACAATATGACCCAGTAATTTTCTAGCAGTCACTCCGAAAACACATTTCTTTGGATTCATCCGGAGATTGTACTTTTCAGCCCTGGCTAGGAACTTATCAAGAGCTTCGAAATGTCCTTCTCGCGTTGAAGACTTTACCATCATGTCATCCACATACACTTCGATCTCTTTATGGATCATGTCATGGAACAGGGTGGTAGCCATCCTCTGATAGGTAGCTCTTGCGTTCTTCAATCTAAACGGCATGACTGAATAGCAGTAAACACCCCATTCAGTAGTGAATGAAGTTTTTAGCTTGTCAATCACCGCCATCATGATTTGATTGTAACCAGAGAAGCCATCCATAAAGGAATACATAGCGCTGAAAGCCGCACTATCGACAAGAGTATCGATATGTGGCAAGGGAAAATCATCTTTGGGACAAACCTTGTTCAAATCCCTGTAATCCGCGCACATCCTAACCCTTCCATCTTTCTTCAGAACTGGCACGATGTTCACCAACCAGTGGGTGTCGTCGACTACCTCCAAGAATTTCACCTTCAGCTGCTTTTCCACCTCTTCTTTGATTAAAAGAGCCCATTCTAGTCTCAATCGCCTCTTCTTCTATTTTATCGATGTGATGTGAGGATATGTGGGAATCGCGTGCTCTGCAATTTCTCTGTCAATCCCTGGCATGTCCTCATAACCCCAAGCAAATACTTTCTATCTTCTTTCAATTATTTCTTTTATTTTCTCTCTCTCATCAGGAGTTAAGTCAGAAACAAGAAGTATATTTTTTGGATTATGGCATGTGCCTAAATTAAATGATTCAGTTTGCACTGAATTAATGTCAAATATATTCATGAAATGATCATCACACACAGTATAACCATTAGGCAAAACATCGCACAAATAAGCAATGTCAGAGCTTATTGCATTAACTTTGGAACAGAAAAGGTCATCATCAGAGTTAAACAGATTAGAAAAGGAAACTTCAAAGTCATCATAGAAAACATCTATGATTGACTTAAAAACAAAAGATTCAAAGCTGCACTCCTTTTCTTGGTCATCAGCTTCTTGTGTCTCCTCTTTTACAGAAATGTCCTCTTCAGGTTCTGAAGACTGCACCAACTCTTCTACCACTGACTCCTCAACAACTGGTTCCTTGATCCCACTCATCTCTCCCATGAAGATCTCAAATCCTGGGACCAATTTCTCTGATATCATCACTGGCTCGGGTTTGCCGGTGTAGGGATAGTTAGTGCCTTCTGCTACAAACGTTTCCCACAACGTCTACTTTTTAGCCTTACCCTTTGATTTCTTTGATTTTTGATAACCCAATCCATGCTTCAGAAAAGGGACTTTTGGCTCCACAAACTCCGATGGACCCTGCTGGTTCTTTCCCAAACCCATTACAGGTAGGAAGTTCATTTTCTTCATCATGCTTGCTATCTTCGGGTTCAATTCATCTTCATAAATCATACAGACTTTGAACCCTAGGTTGATTGGGATTTCATTAGGTGTTAGCTTTAAAGCAGCAACGGCAGCTTCAGTCTCTGCTGAGATGGTCACCACTCGACCTTCATGTGGAAATTTGATCTTTTGGTGCAAAGTCGAAGGCACTCCTCCAAGAGGATGGAACCATGGTCTCCTAAGCAAGACAGCAAAAGTAACTGGAATGTCGATTACATGGAGATTAACCCAAGATTCGATAGGTCCAGTCTTGATCAAAGCTCTGAAGGTTCCCTCCACAGGCCTCTTCGTATCATCATAGGCCTTGATGACTACCTCTGAAGGTTTCAAGTCTGCAACAGTCAATCCCAGCTTCGGTAGGATTTTTAAGGGACAATCATTAATAGCGGACCCATTTTCCACCATTACACAACAGGTGAGCTTTCCCTTTACTTCAGCCTTTATGAACAAGGCTTTATGGTGATCCCTCCCTTCTAGGGGCAAATCCTCATCTGTAAACATTATAGCGCCTTGAGGACTCTCAGTTAAAGAACACACCATCTGTTCAGGACTATGGTTGATTGGAATTTTCTTGTTATCTAAAGCCATCACTAGTGCCTCCTGATGGGCTTTGGAGTTCATTAACAACTCCCAAACACTAGCGAGAGTTCTTTCATCTCTTTTGACTTCGATTACTTCATCATTTTTCTTCTCTGGATTCACATCCTCCTCTTGTAGCTCAGCAGATTCTGCCTCTCCTACCTTCTCTTTACCCTTTCCAGTTGGAGGGATTTCTTTTCGTTTACTGGCTTTCTATACATCAATTGGTCCATCTCCCTCTTCATCTGAACTCCAGATATCCAGAATGTTGATTTTAAGATTTTTGACCTGTTGATTGTGGTTTGGGCTTTCAGTTTTGGGTTTTAAGAGTGTAGGTGTAAGGGTAGTATCAACAAAGGAGTCAAAAACTTTCTCCTCTATCAATCCTGTGTTTATCATTATGAGGCGTGGATTTGGTGGTGGCATGCTGCGGTAATTTGGTAGGGGGTTGTTTCTGGTGTTTGGTTTATGGGTTTCGGGGTCTGTGATTTTTCCTGAATCAATCAGGTCTTGAATCTCGTATTTCAGGCGACCACAACTATCAGTATCGTGGCCAATGGTTTAGTGGTACTTACAGTAATATTTTGGGTCGACATTTAGGAATGGAGGTTTTTGGGGCAAAGGCCGCAGTAGATTATTCTCGATTAGCTTTTCAAGAACCTTGGAAAGAGGTTTCCCTAGGTTGGAGAATCTGCGAGGCTCTTTAACAGCATTAATCTGGACATTATGACTCAGACCAATACTACTACTAGATCCACTCCCTTCTTTACCCACGGATCTTCCGCTGAAAGACTTCCTCTCTTGTGCTAAATCTGATTCTTTCTGTACTCCGAATTGGTATAGCTCCTCAAAATTCCTAATCCCTAAGTCCTTTAGCTTCTTGGATAATGGAAGCACGCATCCCTCCATTGCTATCACAAGTTGATCATTTTTGGAAGGTCGATGCTTCATTTGCGCCAGCTTTGCTTTCCATCTGATCAAGAAGTCAGCAAAGGGTTCGTTGAACTTCTGTCTAATATTCTGCAAATCTCTCAGAGATGCCTCCATCTGAATATTGAGGCTATACTGTTTGACAAATGCAACACACAGCTCTTCCCAATCAGCTTGGACAAGGGATTCCAAGGAATAATACCATATGATTGGTGCTCCCTCGAGAGACAAAGGAAACTGCTTGACTATCTGAGACTTGTTCAAGCTAGTTGACTTGTTTAAGCTAGTTGTTCTCATATGAGTCGCATACTGTTTGAGGTGTAGATGGGGATCTTCAGTACCAGTAAACTTCCTCATATTAGGGAATATGAACTTCCGGGGAAAAAGGTTATTGTCTTCACCCAAACTCAAGTCAGAGTAG
>CATIWK010422857.1:0-20525 GCA_949634005.1 Mallotus japonicus
GTGAAAATGGGCACGCGTGAAAGAAAAACCTAAAATAGAGTACGCTTGAAAACATGAAAGGGTACGCGCGTAATTAAAACAAAAGGTAGGGTAATGGACTGAAAACATGATAGAAAATGGGCCTAATCTTGTAAATTTCTCTTTAATTAATTTAGGTTTAGTTAATTAGACTTTAGGCCCATTTTGTTAAATAGGTTTAATTGATTAAAATGCATGCTTAGGCCCATTATTTAATTAGATTTACGTTAAAAATAACTTAGCCCCACTTAGTTAATTTAGACATCAGCCCACTTAGTTTAATTAAAATTAATTAGACATAACCCATTAATTTAAAGCCTTTTTCATAACTTGTAGACTTAGGCTCACCTTAGAATTAAAACATGTAGAACTAGACCCATTAATTTAAAGCTTTAATAAATAGTAGAATTAGGCCCATTTTTAGAATTAAAAAAAAATAGACTTAGGCTCATTAAATTAAAATTAAATAGGAATTAGGCCCATTAGCTTTTTAGGCTTACTTGTTAATTAAAACATGCAGACTTAGCCTATTTAATTAAAATCAATGTAGATTAGACTGATATAGAGATTATGAGCTTAAATGAATGCAGTTTTTGTATGTTTTTTTTCATGTGACTAGTTTCCTGGAATTGATTGTTAAATTAGAGTTTAATATGATATCGCATGTAATTAGATAATAAGATACTAATTCTAAACGAACACGAAACTAAAAGAAGTTGGTATTCTGTATCCAGAATCCTTAGTTATGGTGTTACCTTTCTTTTAGGGAATCGAGTTACCACCACTTTCGATTTGTTCCAGTTATTACCCTAGGTGGCAACTCCTTATCACTACACTATGTCTTGTTGATATAGTAGTGTGTTCCTGTAGTCCTGAGCTCAAACAGTGTAGTGGTTGCAACATACTTGGGCATACACTAAACCTCGCCGTCTACAATGGCGACTCCATTAGGGATAAGAGATACTGATTCTACTTGTATTCTTTAGAATTATTTTATTAATTATTATTTTATTCTTGCATTCATTTTTGCATGTCCCTATTAGCCGATGGTGTTGGTTTATATTCCCATAATTCTACTAGCTTTATGGGATTGTAGATTGGCTAACCATCACTCTTAGTTTTAACTCGGTTCAAGAGAGATTACCGACTCATCTTACCAGAGTCTGTGACCTAAGTCTTAAAAGGGGGTAATCTTCTCTCAAGTTTGCAAAAGATGTCAGGCCCCTCTGACCTTGGCTTATAACTCAAGTCTTAAAGGAGGGCATCTTGCTAAGGGAACCTTAACTTTTTCACTAGACTCAGCACATGTACTGGCTTAATAACTTCCCCTAGGATCTACCCAAATTGCTTGTATATGTTGCCATGAGGTATTTCTATCAATACAAGCCCAAGCCCATACCTTAGAAGCCCATTTGGGCTAATAAAGTTTAGGCTAAACTTTTATACCTAGAAATGATATTTCTATGCTTTTCCTGTTTTGAGAGATTTGGCATGCATGTTGATTCTTGATATCCTCTATTGATATTAAGGCCAAGATAAAAAATCTTAAGAAAAGAGACTTGCCATTGAATCCATGTGTGGGAGAAATAAGGTTGGAAGGATGTATGTTGTACACTTGACTTGTTACTTGCTACTTGTTATTTGCTACTTGACTTTGCATAGCACATGCATCATGCATACATGCATTTTATACATCATACTAACACCTTGTTTTGCAGCCATCATCGATTCATCTAGGAGAGGTAGCAAACTAGAAAGAATCACTTCAAGTCCACATTCAATAGCAATTAGTCATACAGCTGAAGAGATGGAACAATAAATGGGAAATTAGTCCATAGATGATCTGAGAGCTATAATTCAAGATGAACTGAAATAAGCTTTGGCTGGATTGATACCATCTCCTACAGTAAAAATGATATATATTGCTCCTACTACTGCTGTTGTTATTCCTATTGCCATTGCTATTCCATATGCTATTATTATTCTACCTACTGCTATTCCTACTGATAATAACAATATTAAGATCCAATCCTTAAATGTTGTTAAAGTTATGCCTACTGTGGAAATGAAGAAGAAAAACATAAGAAGTGCAAGAAGGAACAATTACCAAACTGGGGCCACTCGACAAGGTAACACTAGCCTAAATATCCATGCGATACAACAAAAAAAAAAAGATTCTCAAACTTTGACCAACTTTTGTTAAAAGTCTTAGAGCACCTAATGCAGAAGGGCTTACTTCAACTTTTAACCAATAAAAACCCATTAAGTCCAAATATCCTAAGCTATGACCCAAATAGCTATTACAAATTCCACCAAACCATTGGACGTCTCATAGATAACTGTACTCGCCTTAAACAAGAAATCTAAAACCTCATAGATGCTGGAAGAATCACAGACCTAGAAAAGTAAAACCCAAACCCAAGCATTAAAAATGTACCTTCTCCAGCCACAATGATGATCAACTCAGGAATTAGTGAAGAGAAATCTCTTGATACCCCTAAGAATGAAAAGAAGAGTAAGAAGCCTGCAGCTCCTGAGTATGTACAAAGAGGGACTAAGAAAGAGGTGATCGAATGGTATTTCTGAGGGTGTCATAAATGAAAGGAGTAATGAGATTTGGTAGAGGGAAAGCTAGCTTTAAGGTACATTGGACCTTTTGAGATTCACTCCAGAGTTAGAGAGGTGGTTTATAGATTGGTATTACCATATGAATTATCTCAAATTCATTAAGTGTTCAATGTTTCCATGTTGAGAAAGTACATTTCTGACCCTTCTCATATTCTTCAGCCTCAAATAGTAGAACTTAGTGAAGATCTGACATATGAAGAATATCTAGTGGCGATTGTAGATTGTCAAGTCCATCAGCTTCTCACTAAGAAGATTCTAATGGTGAAAGTGTTATGGAGCAACCACTCAGTAGAAGACTACACTTAGGAGACATAAGTGGATATCGCAACCGATACCCCTACCTGTTTGGGGCTTGATGGCAAGATTCTAAAATTCAAGGATGAATTTTATTAAGGTGGAAGAATGTGATAACTATAAAAAAAAGGAAAAAGATAGAATAAGGAAAAGACAAAAAGTGAATATATATGTGTATATAAGTTGATGAATGGCTGCAAAGAAGAGAAAAGAATAAGGTTTTTTTGCAAAATATCTATTTTAGTACCTAAATTTTTCTTCTTCACTATTAACCACCTAAAAAACCTCTGATCACCACTTAATTTTAAGTAGAAGCACTTCTTGATGTCGTCTACGCGCTGGTGGTCTTTGTTTCATAAAAAATGATATATAAATGTTTAGAAGTTGGTATGAAAATTCTACCCAAGTTGTCATCATCGGAACACCCACGTCGTTGCCGTTCAGCCAAAACTACAACTGACAACTTGTTCTTTATCACTTCAAAAGTTTGTAGATGCCAGCCTTGCATTCGATCTCCACCGTTTGAATTTTTTTTGAAATTTTCGATAATTTTTCTTTTTAATTTTTTATCTCTTAATTCAATATTTATTTGTTATATTTGAGACTATATTTGTGTTCTATAAATTGTTGTGAACATGTTGGTATATATTTTTTTTGCTTGGGTGATGTGTTTCTGGTGAGAAATCCAGCGGGTCCCATCCGAATTCCGGTGAGGAATAGTAACCAATCAAAAAAATTGTAATTTTTAATTTTAGTAAATAGTATATATTGTGGTGATCAATTTCCATAACTGAAGTTAGGTCTAATTCCTTACAGATTGTGAGATAAAAAAAATTCTGGAATGGTTACGGTGGAAATTATTTTATTTTCGTTTAAATTAGTTTAACTCGTCGAAAATATTCCTTAAGCCTCAAAATTAATTATTTATAATGTTTGCATATTCATTTTGATAATTTCTTAATTTTTATAATTCTCTAGAATTTTTAGGAATTATTAGGAATTTATTTAGAGCTATTTATTAAATAAATATTTTGATTATTTTAAGAGTTCAGGAGCGGGAGGTGTGGAGCTTAGGCAGCCGAGGACGCGTTAGCCAGCATGCTCCACCTATGAGTTAATATTATAAAATATTTGTTGAATAGTTAAATTATTTTGAAGAATCATGGCATAATTACTGGTGTTAATATAATTTATATAATCCCATATTTTATTTGCTTTACTGTTAATAAATTTTAGGAAAGTATTTTAGTTCTGTTTTTCTTTATTTTATTTATTTATTTTTTTAATATAAATGTTTGGAGAAATTAGTAGAACGTGCTACCTGGTCGGTGTCATGAAGACCACGTGCGTACGGGTTTAATCTTGGGTCTGATATGTATTAGTATTTGGCTCAGTTGAGCTTATTCTCTCAGGCAATATTATTTTAAAAATTTAGGCTCAGTAGAGCTTGTTCTCTCGAGTCTGAGTTGAAATGGACCTCGATTGAGCTTATCCTCATAAGGCATCAATAATGGACTAAGTGACTTGACTGTGGCTGTAACTCGGTTGAGCATGACCTCTTGGGACAACAGTCATTTGGATTTAAGAGACCTAAAAGGCTAGTGGAATTGAGATTTAGGGTTCTACCATGAACTCCCACTAAAGGTTTTATATCATTATTAAATATTATTTTCACATGAGTTATTTTTATATTTAAGAGATTTATAAATTTTGGAAAAATATATTTTTATAAAAATAATTTTAGCAAAATAAAAGATTTTAAATATTTATTTATTTAATGGTTTTGAATAAGTATTTAAAAAAAATCAACATGTACTTCATAACATTAATTCACACAGTGATTACCGATTCCCCTCAATCTTATTTTTTCAGGAATTCACAAACATTCTGATATTTGTCGCCTTTTACACTGGATTTCTTCCTCTCAACTATTTTATGTAGGTTTTATTGACATACGCAATAGAACTTGTATTCTAGATACCGTAGTAATTAGACCATTTTGTATAACTTGTATTTGTGGATTATATTGTGATGAATCTATGTGTGATGTTGGTTACTATATTGTGGTGAAGTAGTCGTGATTGAAAATATATATTGGGAGTGTCTATTTGCTTTCTACAGGTTTTGGTTTTGCCCCTGGTACAGAGGAAACTCTACCGAATTTTCTTTACAATTTTTAAGTTAGTAAATTTTTATGTGTAAATTTTAAAAATGCTTATTACAGGTTTCAGAAGTTTCACGCTTTCCCATTCCCTATTGCTAGTCACGTGTCATTGGGGTTCAGGTCGTGACAATATGGTTATTTATTAGTATATTATGAAAGTTTAAGGAATTAATTTGGAATTAAAAAAAAGGAACCAATTGGTGTGAGGAGCAATGCTACATCAATATTAGCACAACATTGTCCATTCACACTGAAATAGCATGTAAAATGGCGCTCCATTTGAGCGTATAACTCCAAACCTACATTAATTCGGCATGGATTGGAAATGCTCTAACATGACCAAAATTGACCTTTTCAACCTCATAAATGATAAATTACCAAAAATATCACCTAAAATGTTGCTATTTTAGCTTGAATAAATAATATTAACTGAATGGTGTTAATATTTTCTTTTTGCTTGTTACATAATATTATTATTTTATTACTTTTGTGGCTATCAATCAATAATTATTATTATTAAATTCTTAATTTATATATTACATGTAATTTACTATGTTATTATAATTAGATAATTAAAATTCATTATTATGTTGTTGATTTTTTTTTTTTACCATTATTTTCCAGTTTGATTAGTATGGATATGGATTCTATTTTTAAAAGTTCAAGTTCTAGTAATCTTACATCTAAACAAAATAATGATGAAGAAAATAGTCCATCATGGAAATATATAAATAAATTGGAGAAAATAGAAGATGGGGAGGTAATTAGAAATGGATATGTAATTTTTCTAGTGAATAAAAGTAAGGAACATATATTAGAATGAAGGCTCATCTTTTAGTATATTTTAAATGAGAAAAATGGAGAATGAAATTACGAATAGAATTTCACTTTCAAAACCTGAGCGAGTTCCTTTGCCCATTGCTCCTATTAGTTCTTTTTTAACTTTAATTGATTAAACTGTTTCGATTGCTTTAAAAAGGAAGAAAATTGATAAGTTTCTTCTTGGTAAAGCATTTGACATATAGACTAGAGTTATTAGGTACAGAGGTTGCTATAATATTTTACACTAGGGATCTACCTTTTAACTGAGCAAAAAAAAAAAATGTTTGTTTGTGAGTTTTTATTCATTAGCTACTATCCATGTATTTGGTAGTTATGTACCTCCTAGTTATAATAATTTAAGGACCATTTTACTTTAACAAGAAAAGGCAAATGTAGACAGGTTGTTGCAACCTATGAAAAGCACTTGATATTAAAACTGTGTTAATATTTTTAGTGATGAATTTAGTGACCCACAAAAAAAAAGCCTTTAAATAATTTATGGTTGCTTTTGGATTTGACCAAGTATTTCTTAAATCTATTAATTTATTCAAAGAAAGTGAATGACATGTATTTTATTACTAATTTACTAAAAGAGATAATTGATAAAATATAATGCAATACAACATTGTGGCTCATTTTCATTTTACCATCAATTCAAGCATCAAGTCATGTTGTAGTAGGTGCAACAATTCATTAACATATTATAGATGTATACAACAAGTTAATAGTTGATGTGAAGGGTCCATAGGCCATATAACAATTCTTTCAAAAGCGCACATATTGAATATTGATGTTATAATAGAATTGTTAGCTCGCCAAGTAATGTAGAAAGGGACAAAATTAGTTAAAAAATATTTTTATAGAACATTCTTGAATTTGCCACATGTCATTCATTGATTTTTAGTTTTCATGTATAAAAACCACACTATGCATTATTTTCTTTGAGAAATGAATTCATGAAATCTCTCCCAAATGCAGTTTGTTTTTGTTCATGTTATTTGAGCGATTTTGATCCATAAATTTTTCTTAATCAATCAATAAAATATGGCAGAAACACCATTGGGCTTGGAAGATGAGTGTGAAATCATAACCAAAATCAACATATCCACTTTACAAGAGTGTGAAATCTGTCATAAGGCCATGCAACAAAGACTTAACTTCCCTACCAGCAAAATTCAAACTTCTAGAATTTGTCAATTGCTTCATATAGATCTATGAGGTCCATATAAATATTATTCCCTTACTAGAACTTTGTATATGTTTACCAAGCAAAGATCAACAAGTTTTACAAGATAATTTATTGGTTGCTGGCAATGATATGGAAGAAATCAAAGCATTAAAGGCCTATTTACATAAATTATTTACCGTAAAATTTTTTGATAAAAGCTATATATTTTTTAGGCCTTGAAATCATAAGAACAAAAGCATGGGTTTATATTAATCAGCGAAAGTATGCCTTAAATGTAATTAATAATTCTATTTTACTAAGAGCCAAGCCTGCTAAATATCTATAACAAAAGGAACAAAGCTAACAACTAAAACAAGAGAAAAACTTGACAATCCATACCAATATAGAATTTTAATTAGCAAATTGCTTTATTTGAATTTTACAAGGACTTATATAACTTACGGGGTTCAACAATTAAGCCAGTATGTCAACGCACTCTCAAGTCTACATTAGAGTAAACTTTGCATTTATTAAAATACATCAAATGTTTACCATCACATGGATTATTCTTTCCTACCACCAATGGTTTCACTCTAAAAGGGTTATTCAGATGTTGATTGGGCTTCCTGCTTGGATTTCAGGAGATCCTTGACTGATTATTGCACTTATCTTGGGACTACTTTAGTATCTTAGAAGAAAAAATATATATATATACTACAATTTTAAGGTCCTCTACTAAGGTCAAATATAGGAATCTTACTATTACTATATGTGAATTATAGTGGATCACTTATATACTTGCCAATTTTAAGATTAACCCTCCTTTTCCTATTTCGCTTTGGCATGATAACAAAGCTGTAATAGATATCACTGCAAATCTTATTTTTCATGAAAGAACGAAACATCTTGAGATCTATTGTCACTTAGTAAAAAACAAGTATAAAGAATGTTTTCTCTCACCACAGCACATTGGTTCTCAATATTAACTCGCTAATTTGTTTGCAAAGGCATTGGCTACTCCTTAATTCAATAATTTACTTTGCAAGTTGGACTTGACAGATTATCACCAAGCTCTAACTTGAGGGGGATGATCAAATATAATACAATACAATATTGTGGCTCATTTTTATTTTACCAGCAATTCAAACATCAAATCAAACTGTAGTAGGTGCAACAATTCATTAACATATTGTAGAAAGAGCAGTGGGAGTATGTAGTAGGACAATAGTTGATATGAAGGGTCCATAGGCCCATATAGTAATCCTTTCAAAAGCTCACATGCTAAATATTGAACACTGGTGCTATAACAGAATTGCTAGCTATTATGAAATATTCTTGTAGAGCATTCTTGAATTTTCCATATGTCATTATTTGATTCTTAGTTTTCATGTATATAAACCACAATATTTTTTTTTTTTGAGAAATGAATTCATGAAATCTTCTTCCAAATATAATTTGTTTTTGTTTAATAATTGATAAAGTTGGCCATAAAAAAATTGTTAAAATAATTACCGATAATTACGTTTTCTCAAATATACTAGATTCCTTGTGTTGTTGTAGACACCCGGTCTGGCCGACCTGCAATAGAGGACAGACTGTGGATGTTCGGTTTTGCCGACCTGCAACAAAGCCCAATGACGAGAATGAGATTTGAATGCAAGAGAAGCCCAAAGTTCTTTAAGAAGTGAACTTAGGAAGAAGCCCATCAAGCCCAAACCTAGAGCACCTAGACCCAACCACCCATACAGGCCCAGGCCTAGGAGGTGTCGCCTCCTGGCCAAGGGGCGACTGCCCCTTAGCTAAAGGGCGATTGCCCCCCCTCCTACGCTGCCACTTGCATGATGCATTAAATGCAGCATGTAAATGGAAGAAAAGGTGGGCCCGCGCCTCATCCTCTACTCCAGCACGTAAAAAACCACCTTTTAAGAGAAAAATGAGTGGAAGAGCGCTAGCTTAGGGGGAAGGGAAAGGATAGTGATGGGATGGGTAGTTGTAAGGCTTAAAAGGGAAAGAAAGAGAAGAGAGGAGGGGATATGATTTTGGAAGGAAGAGGGGAGAAACTAAAAAACCAGAGGAAGAGCAAGAGAGAAGGGAGAGCTTTAAGGAGCAAGAAGGGACGTTTTTTAGAAGAGGGAGTAGAAAACCAAGTTTAAAGTCATTTTCTTAAGGGAGAAGAAGGTGTCTTCTTGCATGTGAGCAAAGATCAAGCTCACCATTCAATCTTTGAGGGCAAACTACTTTGAGAAAGCTTCTATTTCAGTAAATACTCATACTCATTAGTTACATAACAAAGGCATGAAGTAGGTTGCTTATTTCTTTGCTTATTTGATTATATATGCATTAAATGTAAATCTTATGTGATATGCCATGTTTGTGATCTGATTCAGTGAAGTATTAAAGTGGTTTTATGTTCTAACCACTTCTATTTATAGCTTGCTTGGGATAAAAGCCAGGTTGTGGTTTTGAGAGGCGGTCTCGCCCTGTTAAGGAGGCGACGCCTCCTTCTATCAGGCGATCGCCACTCAGCCAGAAGGCCAGGTGGTGATCGCCGCCTCAACAGGGCAAACAAGCCCTGTTTTGTCTTAAAACGTGGTTCTTGCATGCCTCCGATGATAGCTCATAGTATTATGTTGTTTTTCTATACATGATTGTACTGTATTTATACTATATTTGTGAGAATTCCATGCTTTTGTATACGTTTGCCTATACTTGAATCCTTATCCGTGTTTATAGCTTGTGAGCTAATCAACCAACTTCCCGGTTTGCGGGAAAGAGTGAACATCTATTTTGCAGGGATTCTTAAGAGTGATTTGAAATCACTAATCATGTATATTTATGTTAATTAGTTCTTGAGAGATCTATTTGGTGTATTAATTGTACCAAAGTGATGTAATCCCTAATCTCTCCCCGTTATTTGGAATGTATGTTTGTAAATTAATTTTGTTTTAAATTATGAGCAATGAGACCAAATGGCATGAAACATGAATAATGTGCAAACTCGGACTTAATGTAAAATTTGACCATTGATTGAAGGCAATCCGATTCTCATGTAAATAAAAGAAACAACCAGATAATCAAAAGATAATAAATCATAAACACAAACGAAGGCCGATCGCAAGATCGGGTGGACATTCAAATGTCCATACCCAGTTTTCGAACTCATTCTCTGATGACGGTTTCTGGGCACTTCCGTAGAAATCCAGTTGCCGTATAAGTATGTCCCGGTTTTCACCCGGGTGGCGACTCTATCTCCGAATAGGCTTTCACCTATATCGTATTTCTCAAGTGGGCCTCGAGCCCACAACAGTGCCGTGGTCGCCAACACTTGGGTGCGCGCTAAACCCCGCGGCCTACAGTTGTGTATATACTTAATCTTGATTTGAAGAATATATGTGCACCTAAAGATGTGGAAACTAATAGAGAAACATATGTTATTTTGAATAGATCATTGGAGTTCATGGAGATGCTTTCCAAATTAAGATTTTATAATCAACCATTCAATAAGATTGGCCATATTTAATCGATTTAGTTTTTTAAAGTCTATTATTATTATGCTCAAAAGATTTGAACTTATTAGGTGTGCTTTAGAAGCAATTATTATAAGTGAACAATGGATAAAATACTAAGATGATGATCAAGGGAAAGCTAAGTTTGTACGTGAAAAGATAGTGGATGAAGAATGGTTAGAAAAAATTAATTACATTATAGTTTTTACTGGACCTATTTATGATATAATTAGAATTTGTGATACCATAAGTCATGCCTTCATTTAGTATATGATAAGAACTCAATTAGATTATAATTTACCTTTATTTTCTTAAGTTTTTTCTTATTTTTACAAGAATTTATCAAAGTATAGGCTCTAATTCATATTTTTATGGAGATGTAGGTGTATTTTGATAATTGGAAAAAAAATTAAGAGTTTTTCATGAAGATTGAAGCATTTATAAGCTTAAGGGCTTAAAAAATTGCATTTCAAAGGAGTTTTTGAGACACAAATGGATACACAACTGTGCCTGTGGTCTTATTCCCCTCAGGTTGCAAAGGAGACTTCACCATGGATCCACACATGGTCGTGTCTTAGGTCATATTCCTCTCGAAAGAAATTGCAAAGTTTAACATAGGCACCTATATGACTGTATTAGTGACCATTTACCTCCAAAAAAAAATCTATCCATATTTCTACATAGTTGTGTTTGTAAGTGTGTTGAGAAACTAAAGTCATACACGAGACGATACATGCTCATATTTTGAGTTGTGTCGATCACTGCCAAAAGAAGATCTTGAGTGTTACACAACCATGTTAAGGATGAGATGATGAGATATGCCTATGTTGTATCTTATACAACCATGTGTTGAAGAATCCTACACAAAGTCTACTTTTTAGCTATATTTTTGGAAGGTTTTTATTGGCAACTTTTAAAGAGGCTATTCAATGGATAATAAGGAAATCTAAGAGGGATGTTTGGTGAGTCTTTGGATCAAGAAATTTATAAAAGAAACCCTAGAAATGCAAGAGCTCAAGCAAGGAGGACAATTCAAGCTTTTGACATCCTAGTCTACTTCGTTTGCAAATTTTTCTTTTTCTTTCTCTTTGACTCATGCTTTTTTACTTCATGTCCATATTTTTAATCTCTTGTACTATATTTCTAAAAGGCTAAACTCTTTTTATGCTTAGATTAGTGGAACCTTAAACAAATACTTGTATTGAATTATAGTTTTTCACAAATTTTTATTCATTAATATATTGATTATATTCTTAATGTGTAATTATTTCTGATCAATTTCTTTATGATGTTAATTGATATGCATAGCTTGAGAAAGTGTGTATGCTAATGGAATTGGCAATTAATATTGGGAATTAAATGAATGATAGAGATATTCTTACTTAATTCTTTTGGTAATAAGTTTAACCATATTGGTTTAGTTCTTGTTAATTTCATTTAATTTTTTTTATTTTTTTAGATTCAATCTTACATTTTGTTTTCTTTATTCAAATTAGTGATTAATTGAAAGTAATAATAAAAATTAGGTTGGGGGTGATTATAGGGAATCTCTATGTGAACGATATCCTTTTTTATCACTATATTACTTGTTCAATCCGTCCACTTACAAATCACACACAATAGTATATGAGTTGAGGGATTCGATGATTGAAAATGTTAAAACAATTATTTACGAGAAAAAAAAACAAATGATGTGAATCTAAGTATCATGTCCAACAAGTTCTATGATGCATTAAGAGTCCAAGAAAGCCTAATAAAAAGATTACAAATCAAGAAGCATTATTGGGCCTGAATTAAGACATTTGGAAGGCCAAAGAACATGAAAATTCAATTCAATTCAAAGTGGAACAAGTGGAGGCTCAAATGATCATGTTTAACACCGGCCATGAATTCTGCATAAGATTGCATCTAATGCTACTTTGGAGAGTTTTATAAGGATAAATGCATGGTGTTACATATCAAAACCACCTAGAACAAGCTAGAACTCTTTTTACAGCCTAATGTAATAAGTATCTTCAAGTGTAATAAATATTAGGGTTACTCATTTACACCAATATAGCTGTTAGTTTGTAATAATACAATTAGTGGGTGTTAATGTATTTAATGGTTGTACTGTGCAATAGTGATCATATGTATTAGTGTTTAGGATAGTAGCGAGTGTTTAGTGTTTTGGCCTTGATATTAGTGTTTAGGATAGTAGTGAGTGTTTAGCCTTGATATCTATATAAACAAGGCTATTCTTTCTTTATAGGAAGCTTGTAGCCATGGATGATTAACTCAAAATAAGAGTGTTTTCCTATTGGTTACTAGTTAACCATATTTTCTTAACAAACCTTTGTGGTGAACGTCATTTGACTTTCAAGCTATAGATTGTGGGGTCTTCTGTATAACCTTGTTACTTATTTGTTATTGATTAAGGGGTCAAAGTTTTCATATAGCTTTGGTTGTTTAAACTAACTAAATATGAGGTGAGCGTTTTCAATGTCTGAATTTGAATCTAATTTGAAGTTTTCTTGAGAGCGTGGGATGAGGTTCAAATGATTGAGTGTTGAATTTGCATTTCCATTGTATCATAACTCTTTAGCTATCGAGGCTTATGGTTGCTCAAATCCTCTATTTTGCATAAACAACCACATGAGTTTTCTTTTTTCTATAATGAGAACCATACTATACTCGTTGAACATTGAGTGAAGAACGATACTCAACTTCAATTGTTAAAAAAAAAACTTCACTTCATTTCCCTCCCTCCCTCCCTCCCTCCCTCCATTCCTCTCCCTCTCCGTCTCCCTCTCTCTCTCTCTCTTATGAAAATAAAAGTGTTTTTTTTTTTTTGGACAAAATGAAGATAAACATGGTAGAGTTAACAATGAATATGCAACTTTTTCACTAAAAAAAAAGATCATTTGGAGATTCCTATCACATCGCTAGTGTATATAATACAAATCCTAAAAATTAGCATGCTTGTTTTGGTTCACATACACCTTTATATTGAATCCGTCGGTCTTTCCTCGATATTTCTCTTCAATCTCCTGAACTTTACCAGCCATTTTGGATTATAGTTATCATAGTTCCCCACTCAAGTAATTGATTATTTTATGTTCAATTGTCAACTGCTTGCCTCTTTTTTCCTCTGTTGTTGATTTTGAATCAGTGGTAGATATAGGGGTGGGCACGGTCAATTTCGATTCGGTTCTGTTTTTGTTTTTTTTTTTTTCAAATGTTAAAACCGAACCAAAAATCGAAGATTATGTGGTTTCAGTCGGTTAACCAAAAAACCGAAAATTGTGCTGTTTCGGTTCGGTTTCGGTCGATTAACCGAAAAACCGACTATGTAATAATATATATATAAAAGAAAGACAAAAAGCAAAGAGTTTCTGATGGTCTAGTGGTGTTGCACCCATCCTTTTCTTCCTACCCACCTAGGTTCAAATCCTAGGTGTGCTCTTTTTCAAGTGTTGTGCAATTTTTTTAAGTAAACTAACTGATTTTGTATAAAAAAAATGTTTTAGGTTGTGGAATTCGAACCCACAACCTCAAATATTTAATATAGAGGCCTTACCACTTCAACTATACATGACTTATGGTGACATTTTATTAAAAAATATATATTTTTTATTATAAAGTTCAGTTTTTGGTCGGTTCGGTTAACCGACCGAAATTTGCAAATTCTCAAAAATGAGAACCGAACCGACTCGGTTCGGTCGGGTTTTGCTCACCCCTACGTAGATATGTCATCTACATGCTCAGAACTCTCTCCATTTTTTTTTCGGTCACCCTTCTCGACAAGGGGGCAAAACAAGACGTGCAAATGAAAAATTAAGTGCAATTACCTGAGAAGTTGTGTGTGTACAGTAAGTGTTGGAGAATATATCCCACATTAAAAACTTACAAAATTATCAGTGGTGTAGATTGGACCTTAACACAAGTCAATTGGTTTTATGTTACATGGGTTCAACTCCATTTATAAGTCCACATGTGTGTGCGTGAGCCAATTGGTTTTGAAGGAAATACCAAAGAAAAATCAAGAACCTTATCTTCCGTTCACCTGGTCTCAACTATCAGAAACTGTGCAGGGACTAAAAGCTTTCCTCCATGGATGAGCATTTAATGCTCTAAGAAAAGGATAAGAATGCACAATCACTAGCTGCAAAGCGTCAATCCCTTACAGTAACTCAATTCAACCTTTAAGCTGTCAGGGTCGATCAACATTGACAGCATCTTCAAAGGAAAACAACCAATAAGATAAGACAAGATCCTAGTAAGAAGAACAACCAATAAGATAAGACAGGACAACTTGGTCCCAGTTTGTTCAGCTGATATAATCCAAATCCAGATGAACTAGCCAGGCCAGGCTTGAAAACCTTGACACTATTTCTTAAATTTTGACAGGAGAGTTATGAACCTCGCTCTGCTAAATTGAACCAAGTTGGATCTCAAATGAAGAGTCTGAACAGGTTACCTTACAAGAGGACAAGAGGAATACCTATCCACAATGAATATCGATCTTATGCAGATATTTTAAGAACACTATCTTTAAAATATCATCAAAATCCACAACTTCTGGATGACAAATTGATATTATAAAATTCATACAAGCAATGATCACTCAGTTTTCTAACAAATCAGAGACCATGAATTATGAAATTAGATGTGATTCATACATTTATAAAAGAATGGCCAAACAAGGTAAAGAACCAAAATAAGCTAAATTCCTTCCTCATTCCAGAGATGTATGTGTTTGAGATTTATTACCATGTGTATTTGTTTGAACCTGCTTTTGCCCTCTTCCATACTATAACAATGCCATAAAGATCAGATGAAGCCAACAAATTCTCACCATGGTTCCAAGCAACACCAATAACTGGAAACCGATGTCCCTGCAGTGGCAAGTGTTAGATTTATGATGACATGTTTGATAAAAATAGTCGAATGACAATGCCTTGCACCGCAAAAAGAACCTGTAGCTTGTTCACGCATGTATTCCTTGGCCGAGTTAAATCATAGAAGTAAACATTGGAATCCTCACTCCCAACAACTGTGATGCATATATACAAAGTGAGAAAGTCAGCAAACAAATTGGTTAAATTCTTTGAAAAAGACATGCCAACTTTACATTGAAGACAACCTATGTATTCCCCTTTTTCAAGGGAAAGCAGAGGGCAGAAAGATGCCCGGATGCTATGTACTCTTGGAGCCAATTTGAGTGAGCAACGAAGCGTCAAATAGCCTTGTATTTCCAAGGCCACACTGCACCACCAGCATAAGAATATTACTCAAAGCTTTGAAACAATGCATACAAGAAACTGAAAAAAAGTCCTCACAAACAAACCTGAAGAAAGATAAACTTCCGTCTTGATTGCATGTCAATAGCACAGGGCCTCCTGCCAGCAGAGAGAAACTTCGGTACTGCACAGTTGTCACTGGAGATTTGCTCTTGCCACTACTTCGATGGCGATGAGAACGTGACAAGGCACCTGTGTGGGAGTCCATGCTTACGCAGTATATAGATCCCTGCATGTGCTGCTCCATCAGCCAATGTCCAAATCGCAACACATGGAATTATCAAATAGCACAAATAAGTTAATTCACCTGTCCATCCCCACAGAAAATGAGTTGACCAGTGTGATCATGGTCCATAGAGGTAACTTTAGCATCAAAGACTGCTTTATGAATGATTCTGCCAGTGCTGAAATTGAGTACCTGATTACCAACAAAGAATTTCACTGATCAATGGTAAGGATTTAAGCATAAAAATTTAAGGGCAGGCTAGACTAATCAGTTCCATGCATTCTGAAAGCGTATATGGCCATAAAGTTAAGAATTCTAAAGCTTCTAACTCATTATTTCTCCCACATGAATGCAAGTAAACAAGAAAGTAAGATGTTCTTTCAAGTCAAGCCATCAAAAATTGTAGAGGTGCTATTATATTCAACAGTCATCAGAGAAAAATTTTATCCAATTACAGCATGCTGATCATATTCATTTGATATGGCAAGTGAAGGTACGATGGAAATTACAGTAATTTCTTTGTTTTCATTCCCAACTGAAAGGAAGTTGTTATTTACCTGCATCAAAGAAAAACAAAGAAATTATATATTTGAGCAATCAATCACATCATAAAGAAAGAAGAAAACATAAAAAGCTACAGAAATATATATATATATATGTTAAATGTTGAGTTCCAAAATCATTAAGCCCAATTTTTAACAAGTATCAATTCTCATATTTCAGTATTCACTTCTAAAGCCTTACATGTAAAACTACTGAATTTTCTATTTCTTCCTTAGAAAATTTATAAAAATTCATTACTTTAAAATATACCATTTTTATTCCATCTAAAACACTTTTAAGTCTATTTCATATAAAACATCTCTCTCCTATTCCACTAAAAATTGTCTTTTATTCCAGCAAAAACACATCTCTTCTATTCAATTAAAAACACCTTTTCCTCTTCTATTTAATGTAAAAGATGTAAAATACCATATTTAATTATCAACAATCTATGACATAGAAGAGAAAAGGCTAGTAACTTCTGAATCTTTTCTTTTTTATTTTCTTCTCTTTTTTATCTTTCATTTAATTTTTTGACATTAAATTATATTGTTTTAGGCCTCAATGCCTATATAAAAAGACAGTAACTTTTGAACCCTTTTCTATTTTTTCTTTTTCTCGTATTTTTCTTTTTCTTTTTCTCATATTCAAAAAAATACGTTTCTTCTATTAATATAATTTTATTTTTTATTCTATTAATGATTAATACTCTTAATTTTGAAATAAATATATTTTTTATTTTTGAATTTATATTTTAATTGAAAATGTTCATTTAAATTTGTAGACGTTGTAACGAGTTCTATGTTGAATGCTTTTCTAATACCTGCTCAATATGATATAGAATAGGTTTAAAGACATTATCTATGTTAGCAATCCTAAATTCTTTAACCTTTTGTTGTTTTTTCATTTTTTATCTTAATTTCTAATTTTATTTATTTAATCATTATTGTTACCATGCATATGAAAAATATATATGTGCTCTTAAAAAAATAACCATATAAAAATTATTATAAGTTTTTAGGTTCTTATTTTTATAAATTATTTAATTAATTAGTTTTTAATTCATTCAAAATTATTTCATTATTTATTTTAAACTAACTTAAAAATATATATATTATTGGTGGCCCAGGCAATGCACGGATTGACAACTAGTTTTTTTAGTAATTGGGTATATTGATTTACCTCATACACCACATACACACACATACACACACACACACACACAGCATACATGCAGCATGTTAGAAGACTACAAGGATAAAAGATACTTTCAGATATGGGTTATGTACAGAAGAATAAAGTTGAAAGTTATATCAAACACCCTAAGAATAAAAAGGAGCAGAGAAGCATGCAGCAGGTACACCCTAAGAATAAAAGGGAACAGAAAAAGTATGCATCAGGGACTCCTAAGTCAGTGGCAGACAACATCAATTCAGATATTAACCAAAATTGCTCTACACATAACAGCATATCGTCCCTAATGTACAAACAGGATGTAAGTTCCCAATAGGCAAGTTACCAAAGCAAAAACTAACTCAATAGTTCAAAGTAGGTGAAAACATCAAACATACTGCATACTTACAGGGTGAAAACGAATACACAACTGTGCAGAAACACCATATATTACTCGAATGCAAAGACCTTGTGATAACTCCCACACTCTCACAGTTTTATCCATGGAAGACGAAGCAATGTACTGATTGTTGGATGAGAAATCAAAATCTGGAAATATATCTATAATTTAGGAACATGATTATGGCAGCAATACATACTTCATGTGTTTAAAATTCAAAATGTATGAAATATGCTCATTGAACAATCACCTCAGATTCGATTAAAAATCAACAATAACTAGATACATGATAATGATAGCATTACATGTTTTAGAACAACATTCAGAAAGCGCAACTAACAGGTCATTAAATGCTTTGCTTCAGCTGAATTCATTAATATTCAACAAGTATCCTTGTTGATTTAGCAAATAATAGCCTGCAACTAACAGGTCATTAAATGCTTTGCTTCAAATAAATTCATTTATATTCAACAAGTATCCTCACTGATTTAACAAATAAGAACCCTCCAATTGGGTCCCAGAATCCCAAATGTTGATAATAGCCCAAAGATGCAAGCAGACAAGCAAAGTACAATAATTAAAAGTATCTCTTTTTCTCCAGGCAACTTTTGCTAGGCTAATTCCAAATATAACTGCAAATTAACCATTCCAAATTACCACATGCTGAGAGCACTGTATGTCACTCAGGCATGGTAAAAGTGCTTGTTAAATATGCATAGCACTTCCACATGCCACCATTTCATTGACAAAACACTGGCATGTCCATCACATCTCACCTTTGCAATATATAGACAAGCAAAACAAGTACTCAGTCTAGGATACAGGAAAAGACAACAGAAACAATACCAGTTAATCGAACCTGTGACATCTTTTGAATGCCCCTTCAACTGTTTGAGGACTGAATGTGGCTCAGAGACAGTGCATACTGTCAAGGTCCCATCTGAAGCCCCATAAGCAAGTAGATGAGAACTCATGTGCCCGAATTTCAAAACCGTAACTGCATACAAGACCAATCATGTTGCATAATTTTGATTTTTTTAGATAAGAGAAAAAGGCAAAAGAAAGAAGATTACAGCTTCGAAATAACTTAAACAAGACACAAGCCAGCCAATGAAAAGAAAAGCAACGGCCTCCGTCTTGCTGAACAATATTTGAAAACACTGATAGAGATATAACTCTTAATTTCCTACACATACTCCACAAAAAACTAAATATGGCAGTAGAAGATTAGAATGCAGAAAACATTTACCCGCAGATTTACATTGATCAAATATGCAATGCATTCCCACAAAAGAATATGCTGGTTCAACCCCTTGACGGCGTGGACGATCACTATCACTCGCACTTGAGCTGAAACTTGTTCTGTAAGTTGAAGCCGGATTTCCAGTTAGGTTCTGCAAAAGAGATCTACAGTTACATTAAAGAAGAATAAATTCAATATTCATTGTTGTCATGCAATTATTATCAATGACCATAGAACTCCAGGAGACCCTTAGGGTGTGTTTACTTATAGAGAATTATTTTCTGTTTTCATTTTTCAATTTTCAAAGAAAATAAAAACTTTTTATTTTTATAGAAAATTTGTGAAACATGTTTACTTGTTAGAAATTGAATACTATTTTCCATTTTTTAAAAATAGAAAATGTGTTTACAGAAGATAGAGGAAGAAGATACATACAAAAGTAGAGAGATAATTAGGACTTGAAAAATAGAGTTTATATTGTCTTCTAATATTAGAATAAAATAATAAAAAATGAATAAAAATAGAAAGGACGTAGCGTGTTTTCACTTTATATTTTTAATGAGGAAAATTTTTGAAAACAATAAAAACTTGTTTTACACTTCTTTAAAATTGTGAAAATGATGAAAATAGTTTTCAAGTGAGATTTTTGTGAAAATACCCAAAGTAAACACAAAGTTCTATTTTCTGTTTTCATTTTGAAAAATTTTCTAGAAAACTGGAGTAGTTTTCTCAAAGGAAACACAACCTTACTATTCCTTATAATATATATAAGAAAATGACAATAGTTTGGATGCAGTGTAAATAAAGTTGTCATAACAAAAATGACAAACAAATCGCATGGTTATACTGGATTCAATACCTTGGCATCCTAATTAAGTGAAATTGAAGTATTGAGCATATGTGATGGCAATTTTCATGAATATAATACATTTCTTTTAAAACTTTGGAAACCCTAAATTTTCAGGCAGTATCTACATAAATTACATCATATACCAATTATGTTAAATATATTTTTGAACATATGATTTACATGTGCTAAAACTAATAAAAGTTAAAAC
>CATIWK010423044.1:0-19641 GCA_949634005.1 Mallotus japonicus
TTTATTTACATGGGTTTATTCCTTTTATGTGTTTTCCCTACCACATACCATGATTTTGCATGTAATATGTTAATATGTTATGTTTAATTGAATATTTGTTTATATTTGCTTAAATATTTGTGGTTATTATGTGTGAACTAATAAGTTGGACTTTCCCCTTTGCTTGATTGATTTTATATTTGCGGGAAGTCTAACATTTTCGATTTTGCAGGAACCTTTAGACGTTTGTGATTGTTTAATGTTTTTTTATCTTTTTAATTAATATGAGGCGAATTTATTTTGTTTAATTTGTAATTATGAAAAGTATTGTAATATTTAATCTTTTCCCCGTTTATTTGGAATGAATGGTTGTAAATTATTATTTTTGATGATTGTTGGGACTTAAGTGCATGAAATGAGATTAATGTGCAAACTTGGAACTTAAGTGTAAAATTTGGTAATTGTTTGAAGGCAATCAATATTTGCATGTTAATAAGGAAATAATTGAATAATTAAGGGTAATAAATCACGAAACATAAATGGAGGCCGATCGCAAGGTCGGGTGGATATTTAAACATCCATATCCAGTTTCCGAATCCGTTCTCTGATGACGGCTTTTAGGAACGTCCGTGGAATCCAGTTGCTGTACAAGTGTATCCCGGTTTTTATCCGGGTGGTGATTCCATTTCCGATTAGGCTCTAGACCTATTTCATATTTCCTAGTGGGCCTTGAGCCTACACAATACCGTGGTCGCCAACACTTAGGTGCGCGCTAAACCCCACCGCCTACAATGGCGACTCCACTGGGGATAGAGAAACTGATTCCAATGTTTGTGATTTATCATCTTTGATTATTCCTTGATTTCTTTTGCATTCCTGTTGCATTCATTACACGTCTTGCACACAATGAGCACTTCAGTCCCTATTAAGCCGGTAATAGTCCATACTTTGCTACTTGTATTTCACTCAAACCTGGTGGTGGAATATCGCCTATTACCACTCACGACACGTACAATCCGCGTTACTCGGACCCTTGAGTGGGGAGACATATATGGATGTATATAGTTATGGGAGCCGAAGCCTGCTACCTGAGACTTAAGCTCATGTAGTGACTTAACAATTTTCCTTAGGAATGTTCTCGAATGCATGTGTTTTATGCCCTTTGATGAATTCTCAAAATAAAACTTAAGCCTGTTTATAAACAAACCTTGGCAAGATGGGCCTTTTACGCCTACTCCTAGCCCGTTTTTAGTGGGTGTTGCCAAAATGGGCCTCTCATGCCCATTTTTGGCCCATTGTAAATGGATCTTGACAAGGTAGACCTTGATGTCACCCTTGGCCCGTTTAATGTGGACTTGAGGCTTATTTGGAGAATCCATCACTTTTTTGAACCATTTTAAGAGTTTATTGCATACGTCGGTTTTGTTATCCCCTGTTGATAATTAAAACCCAAGCCAATAATCCTAGGACGAGAAACTCACCAGTGAACACGTGTGTAGGAGGAATAAGGGTGGAGATCATTTATTTTTGAAGTTTTATACTTTGCTCTCTGCTATATGTAAATTAGATGTATTTATTTCCTTTCTTGTTTTCAGTAATGGGACAAACCTGCATATCATGCATACACGTCATGCATAATTCTAACCCGTGGTTTTACAGTTATAGATCCTTCGAGCTCGAGTGGGTCAGCTCTGATTCCGGTCGGCTAGTTAGAAATTCAGAAACAAAAATGGCAGGCAGCTTTGACCCTGAAGTTTTTAGAACACAGTTGAAAGAAGAGATGATAGCTGAGACCTGATCCATGATGAAAGAAATGATAAAGGAAATAACCAAGCTGATCTGAGAACAGCAACCGGCACAACCATCTGCTCCAATTGATTTGGATACTGAAATCTCGATAAGAGAGAGAGAAGAAGATGACGTGTTGTGTAATGGTGGAAAATGGTTCTTCCATCAATGTATGCCCGCTGAAAATCTTACCGAAATTGGGGTTGACAATAGCCGATCTGAAGCCTTCTGAAGTAGTTATAAAGGCTTATGATGATACAAGAAGGAATGTGGAAGGGAAGTTCAAAGCATTGGTCAAGACGGGACCCATTGAGGCTTGGGTTGATTTGCATGTGATCAACATCCCCGTGACCTTCGCTATTCTGCTGGGAAGGCCCTGATTTCATCCTCTAGGTGGTGTGCCATCCATTGTTCACTAGAAGATAAAATTTCCACACGAGGATAAGGTTGTCACCATATCAAAGGAAACTGAGGCTGTTGTAGCTGCTCTGAAGTTGGCACCTAAGGAAATTCCCATAAGCCCTAGTTTCAAAGTGTGCATAATTTACGATAAAGCTGAGATAAGTGAGAAAGTCATTGTCATGATGTAGAATATGGACTTCTTTCCTAGTTTGGGATTTGGGAAGAATCAGCAGGGTACGCCTAGGCATGTGGAGCATGAAACACTGATTCTGCAGCACGGAATAGGATATAATGGGGGTGATAGTCCTAAGGAGGAACTAGATATTTGGGACCAACTCAAGAAGGAGGAAGCCGAATATAAGAGAAAAGCCCTGTGGGAGACTTTTGTGAAGGAAGGCACCGGTTACCCCTATAATGGAACTCCTGAACCTATTCTGATGGCCAGAGAGGTGATTCCGGGGTTTGAAATCTTCGTCGAGTATGTGAATGGGGTGAAGGAGGCTGATACTGCAGATATCCTTTTGGAAGAGCTGATAGTAGCCGAAGAAGAGCCTGAAGAAGACATTGCTACTCCTGAAGCAAAAGACATCGATGGTCTAGACAAGGAGTTGGATCTCGAGACCTATGTTCTAAACTCCATCATGGATCTTTTTTATGATGATTTTGATGTTTCTCTTGCTTCTTTATTTGAAACTGATGACTTGTTCTTTTCAAAGATAAATGCAATAAAGTCTAACTTTGCTTATTTGTGCGATGTATTTCCTAATGGTTATTCTGTTTGTGATGATCATTTTATGCATATGTTTGACATTAATTCTACACAAACTTAATCATTTAATCTAGGCACAAATGATAACCCTAAAAATATATTGCTTGCTTTTGATTTAACTCATGATAAGAAGGAAAAAAAGAAAGAAACATTAAGAAGAAGATAGGAAGTATTTGCTTGGGGCTACGAGGATATGCCGGGCATCGATAGGGAAATCGCAGAGCACAGAATCCCTACGTATCCTCACATATCACCGATAAAGCAAAAGAAAAGAAGGTTAAGGCCTGAATAGGCTCTTTTGGTAAAAAAAGAAGTCAAGAACTGAAGGTGAAGTTTCTGGAAGTGGTAGAGGACACCCACTGGTTGGCGAATATAGTCCCGGTTCCCAAGAAAGACGGAAGGGTCAGAATGTGCGTGGACTATAGAGATTTGAACAAAGCCTGTCCGAAAGACCATTTTCCACTGCCACATATCGACACCCTTATCGATAGAGTGGCTTCTAGTGCAATGTACTCCTTTATGAATGGCTTTTCAGGGTACAACTAGATCATGATGGCAGTGATCGACAAGTTGAAGACATCATTCACCACTGAGTGGGGGATCTATTATTACACAGTTATACCATTTGGACTAAAGAACGCGGGGGCTACTTATCAGAGGATGGCCACTATCTTGTTGCACGACATGACCCATAAGGAGATAGAAGTGTATGTTGATGATATGATGGTAAAGTCTGCAACTAAAGCAGGTCATTTTGAAGCTCTGGATAAGTTTCTAGCAAGGGCTGTGAAGTACAATCTCAGATTAAACCCGAAGAAGTGTATCTTTGGGATAACATCTGGGAAATTGTTGGGGCACATCGTTAGCCAGAAAGGAATAGAAATTGATCCAAATAAAGTCAAAGCGATCCCTGAAATGCCTGCACCCAAGACAGAAAAGGAAGTCAGGGGATTTATCGGGCGACTGCAGTACATCAGCAGGTTCATAGCCAAGTTGACTGCTATTTGCGAGCCAATTTTTAAACTTCTGAGGAAGAATCAACCAGTAATCTGGGATGACAGGTGTCAACAGGCTTTTGAGGCTATTAAGGACTATTTGATGAACCCACCAATTCTGCAGCCACCAAAACCGGGTAAACCTCTGATTCTTTATTTGACAATTGAGAAGGATGCGATTGGGGCTATGTTAGCACAGGAAAGCGAGGGGAAGGTCGAACACATGATGTATTACTTGAGCAAAAAGCTGCTACAGTATGAGGCCAACTACAGTCTGGTAGAGAAGACGTGTTTAATTGTGATTTGGGCAACGAAGAAGCTTCGTCACTATTTCCAATCTTATAGCATACAAGCAGTTTCTAAATATGACCCCCTGAAGTATCTTCAACAGACACCTTCGCTTACAAGAAAGCTACCCAGGTGGTTAGTTCTGCTCACTGAGTTTGATATAGATTATGTAGCGAAGAAGGTGGTGAAGGGGAGAGCAGTAGCAGATTTTCTAGCCCAGAACCCGATAACCGACGAACAAGAGTGGGAGTTAGAGTTTCCTGATGAGCATTTAGCAGTAATAGAAGTTCAAGGGTGGAAAATGTACTTCGATGGAGCAGTCAACAACCGGGGAGCGGGTATTGGTGTAATTCTGATCACGCCAGAAGGAGAAATGATCCCGATGGCAAAGAGGCTCGAGTTTGAGGTGATGAACAATCAAGCTGAATATGAGGCTTGCATTTTCGGTATGGAGGTATTACGCAGTATGGGGGCAGAAGATATTGTTGTATACGGAGATTACATACTAGTTGTGAAGCACTTCTAGAGAGTGAGAAGTGAAACAAGACAGACTGCGCCTATATTGGGATTATTGGTTACTGTTTCGTTGTCTTTTACTCAGTGCAAATTTATTCATCTCCCAAGAGAAGAAAATCAGATAGCAGATGCCTTAGGTACTTTGGCTTCCATATGGGAAAATAGAGAACGGACAGAAGTCAAGCCTCTAGTTCTAGTGAAATCCCGATATCCCTGCTATGAAAAGATAAGAGTAATGCCGCTGGACTCCGCTGAAAGGCCTTGGTTTTATAGTCTACAATGATACTTAGAGACGGGACAGTTCCCTGAGGATGTGGAAAAAAAGGAAAGGATGTCTTTGAGAATATTGTCGCGATAGTTCATAAGTTATAACGGGATGCTGTACAAGAGGAGGCCGACTGGGGTCCACTTGAGATGTGTCGATAAGGCTGAAGCTCAGAAACTTATGGAGGCAGTGCACGAAGGAGTATGTGGGCCACATATGAATGGAACGGTCTTGGCAAAGAAGATAACTCGTCAAGGATACTTCTGCCTAACCATGGAGACGGACTATGTCAAGTTTGTGAAGAAATGTCATAAATGTCAGGCTTATGGTGATGTCAGCCACTTGCTGTCTATGGAACTACAAGGAATGACTTCTCCGTGGCCATTTACAGTGTGGGAAATCAACATCAACGGGGAAGTAAGACCGAAGGCATCAAATGGGCATCGATACATCATAGTAGCCATCAATTATTTCTCCAAATGGGTTGAAGTGGAGTCGTATGTTACTGTTGTATTTCTCCAAGGTTTATTGAAAATAATATAATTTGCCGATATGGTGTAGATGGCAGGGTTTAGCGTGCGCCCAAGTTTCTTGCAACTGCGACACTGTTTGAGCTCAGGGCTCTAAAGAACACACAAACCATTGTCACAAAGACATGGCGTGGAGATACGGAGTCACCACCCAGGGTAATATCTGGGATAAATTGATGAGTGGTGGTAACTCAATTCTTTAAACAAGTTGCACCACAACCAGGAATTCTGGATACGGAATACCAACTTCTCTAGTCTTGTGTTCATTTAAAATTAGTTTATGAATTACTATCTTATCCTCTAATTACATGCAATTTCATAAAACCCAAATTAAACATCCATAAATCCCAAAGGCAACTAATCATGAAAAAGCATATAAGAAATACGCCTAAGTTTCCTGCAACTGCGACACTGTTTGAGCTCAGGGCTCTAGAGAACACACAAACCATTGTCACAAAGACATGGCGTGGAGATGCGGAGTCGCCACCCAAGGTAATAACTGGGACAAATCGATGAGTGATGGTAACTCGATCCTTTAAACAAGTTGCACCACAACCAGGAATTCTGGATACGGAATACCAACTTCTCTAGTCTTGTGTTCATTTAAAATTAGTTTAGGAATTACTATCTTATTCTCTAATTACATGCAATTTCATAAAACCCAAATTAAACATCCATAAATCCCAAAGGCAACTAATCATGAAAAAGCATATAAGAAATGTAGTCATACAAAGCACATAAACCCTAGGTTAGTCTAATCTACATATTTTAATTAAAGTGAGCTAAGTTTACATATTATGAAAAAAAGCTTAATTAATGAACTAAGTCTAATTTAATGTTATTAACTAAGATGAGCTTATGTATAAATTAAATAGGTGGGCCTAAATGCATTCTAGCCTAAAATCTAAATTAATTATGAGCCTAAACTCCATTTAATTAATTAACCTAATAAAAAAGTGATCTAATGATTAACATAAAAACCCTAAAAAGCAAAGGGAGACAAATAAACATGCAAAAAAATAATAATAAATAATAAATAAAGCAAAATAACTAAAAATCATAACAAAACAGTAAACAAAACAATAAAAATAACAATAAATCAATAAAAATTAAAAACATGCATTTAGTGATTTCTAACCCTAATTTAATTAACAGGCAACCTAAAATTAATCTAAAACCACCATTAATTTTATTAGAGTTTTACCAAATAAACCTAATTTACTAATTAATTAAAAAAATAGAAAATTAAATAGTTTCATTATTCCCTCTATTGGGGCTATTACAATGATCTACAAGAATAAAATTAAAACCACAACTCAATAAAAATAAACAACCCAATAAAATAACAAAAAGAACAATAAATAAACCTAAAAACTAAGTGAATTGACTACATGTTTAAATCTATGGCATCCCATGGATCTTCAATTGGTTTCAAATATACTTTCACATCTCCTTCATGTTACTCATCACCATAATTAAATCACCAAACAAAATAAACAATAATTAGTATCAATTAAAAAATAATTAAACAGAATTAAAATCAAATAAAATAAAAGAATAGAATAAAAGAACAGATGTAGTGTAGATGTTATCTTGATTAGCTCCTCAGAAAGGGTGATTTTCACCATTGCTTTTGAATATATCTTTAAGAATTGATTTTCTTCTCGGTTTGCTGTGTTATTGCTTCTCTTCAAGTTTTAGAATATCAAAATCTTTTTGAAAGTTTCTTTTCCTCTGTAAAAAAACACTCCTTTACGTCCTGGAAGAAGCTCCACAAGAAGTTCTCTAGGAACACAGAAGTAGAAAATACCGTAAATAGAAGTCCAAAAATTGTTCCCCCTCTCCTCAGGAATTAAACATAGGTTTATATAGAAAACCCTAACATAAGTCACGTAACCTCCTATGACTTCAAGTGATAAAATTAGACTCTAAACAGGACTCTAAAACAAAGATAAATCCTTTAACAGGCCTTTATCTCATCATCCGACCAATTAAAACATCAGAAAAATCAATTTTATTTACTGAAAAATTAAAAAACAGAGATAGAACGAAATTAGGACTGCATAATCCCGATCAGGATTATATATTTTCGATCAGAAATGCATAATTCCGACCGGAATTACACATTTCCGGTCTGAAATATGTAATTCCGATCAGAATTACATAATTCCGATCAGTTCCTAATTTATTTTTTTAAAACTTTTAATTACTAAATGACCCCTGAAAGGGAAAAAAATTTCAATTTAGTCCATAAAAACTCAATTAAATCCTTGAAAAAGAGCAATTTAGCCTTTGAGATCCAAAAATCATATTCTGAGGATATATTTATAATGAATTCTCATTATCAGAGTCCTCTGTCGTATCCACACTCCCTTATTCTAGAATTGGGTGTCTACATATGGATTACCTCATCATATAGTCATTGACAATGGCGTTCAATTTCGAGCAGAAACAGCTGCACTGCTGGAGGAATACAAGATTGAGCATCACAAATCATCTCCTTACGGACCATAGGCGAATGGTGCGGTAGAGGCTGCAAACAAAAATGTGAAGAAGATCTTGTCCAAAACGCTTGAGAATTACAAGGACTGTGCAGATTATCTACAGTTTGCACTGTGGGGATACAGGACAGTAATACCGCTAAGACATCAACGGGGGTCACTCCGTATTCCTTAGTATATGGATGTGAAGCTGTATTGCTGGTGGAAGTTGAGATCAGATCATTAAGGGTTCTTTTAGAGTCTAAAATTCCCGAGTATCAGTGGGTGGAAAGTCGCTTAGCACAACTTGCATTACTAAACGAGAAAAGGATGAAGGCCATGTATCACTCGCAGCTGTATCAGAAAAGGATAGCTCGAGCCTATAATAAGAAAATCAAGACGGAGAAGATTAAAGAATATGATTTAGTGTTGAAACTCACGAAGCCGATCATGACCAACCCATGAGGGAAGTTCAAGCCTAATTGGGAAGGTCCATATCTGGTGAAGAAGTTATTCTCCAAAGGCGCTGCTATCATATCTGATCTGGAAGGGAATGAATTTAGAGAACTCATTAACCTTGACAAGCTGAAGAAGTACTTCCTGTAAGAGCCTTGCTAGAGAGAAAACCTCGCAAATGAGGCTGTCTAGGCAAAAGGTAGAGACTAGAAAAATGAAAAAGTAAAAAGCCCTGCTGGATTGAAAACCTTAAAAGAGGCGATCCAGGCAAAAGTTGAGGACGTGTAAAAGGAGAGAGAGAGCAAAAAATGGTTATTGGAAAACTTACAAGGGCAAGTCGACTAACGACATGAGATATGTCAGAAGCAAAATGTATATGCATATTGTGCTTAAATTAAATGAAATAGATTGTTCTAATTATTGTTAAACTTTGCATTAAGTGTCTATTACAAACCGTTTAACTACAAAAGGAAACTCTATCTAACAAAAGGGAAATGACAACTTAATTCATAACCTAATTTTGTTTCCTTTTCTTTTGATGAACATTCTGAGCACTCGATGTTTACAACTCTCTCGTTCTTTTACTTCTAACAAACTTATCTTTTTCTGTCTGTTGCAACTGAATCCACGCCTTGTACTAATCATCGGTAGATGGATCTCCGTTGTAGTCTATGTCCCTCTGGATGGCTCTTCGAGGCCAGGTAACAGCTAAGTTTTCCGAAAAGTTCTGAGAAAGGGGTCCTGGTTCGAATTCATGCACAAGCTCTGGGATGAGTTTTTTTTGCCCATACTGTCGACAGAGACGCGCAGGATTGTAGAATGTGGCAAAATGAAAGCCAGTATTAGGAACACAGTAAGTGTAAAAGTGGAGAGTTATATGTTGCAATCTCCACCACGGGCACATCCATCGGATCAGAGTATCGGGGAATGTTGAAAGCCAGCCTCGGACATCTTCTGGTATAGGATGCAGTCTTCTGGTTCTGCAATGCTTGGCTCTGTAGTGGGCAATGTTTTACGGAGGATCTAGCAGTCCTAGTTTCTCATGAAGCCACATCTGCCAAAGCGGTAAATAGAATATTTGGAAATGATAAAATGATGGAATGTACAAGCAAAAAAAGAAGACTAACCTCTAATAGCAGTAGACTCCTAGTTAATCGCTTGGTTGATGAGAAGTTATCCAGTCCAATGATGGTTTTTACTAGAATGAGAGGGAATGTGTTAAGCCCCGCTTCTGCTTGACCCAGAATATGAAGGACTTTGGAATCGCAATTCCCAGAAAGGGACACGAGCAGAAATTGGGCATATATACAGAGGGCCATCATCCAAGGCCAACAAGTTGCTGTTTTGTCCACGTCCGAGACAATCCCCATGAAGGATTCTAACTCAATCTCAGAGCCAAGAATGCAGTGAGCTGAAGACTGAGGTGAAAGATCGAGCATCTGAGCCAGTTGATACTGAATAGATCATGGATCCGGAATTCCAAGATTAGGAGTTATAAGTTGAGAAGTGGAATCCATGCTGCAACCTAATATAGCTTTGAATTCTTCCGGCAGGGGGTATTGTTCTACAGTACTAAACCGGAAAACGTGTTTTTGAGGATCCCAGGATTGAGACATAGCATGGAGGAAGGGGAAGTTGATTCTCCTAACATGTAGTGATTTGAAGATTGATAGGTGAAATGGCTCCAATTTGGCCCACTGACATCAAAGATTCACTTGAACAGTTGAGACCACTTCACAAATGAGCAGAATAACAGGACCCTCCAATTTTGATTTTGAATCTTTCAAGAAAGAACTTCTGAAAGAAATCAAGGATGAGATGCAACAAATAGTTAGAAGCATGTTTGCTGAGATGATAGGGAAGATGCCCTCTAATGGAGAAGACTCTGAAACCAGAATTGTTCTTAGTGAGCCACTGAAAGGAAAAAGCACCAGCAGATCCAACTGAGCCCGAGTGGATGAAGGATATGACAAAGTAGATGAATCAACTGCAGTCTGCACTAAAGAAGCATGGGGTCAATCCTAACTCTAATGACTTGGACCTAGATTTAGAAGAGGAAGAACAGTATTTTGTTACAACATTTCCTTTTGTGTTAATGGATGTCTGATTGTCTAATTTATATAAGCATGAACTTGTTATGATTATGCAATCTTATGCTTGAATGAGAGAGAGCTTTGAAAAAGAAAAAAAAACCATGTCAAGAGGACTAGATGTAAATGTCAGAATCGACTTTCAATTTCCCTTTGACACTTTTAACCTCATCTTTTCTTGAAACAAATTCCTCATATTCACCAAAGAAAAGAAGAGGAAAAGAAGGAGAAAAAGAAAAAAACGAGGGGAAAGAAAAGGAAGAAAATCTCTGTTGTGCCATCAACATTCGAAAAGCTGATTCTGAGTAATCCTTTGAAAGTCCTTATTCTGAAATAAAATTCTCATCGAATGTGAGGTGAAAAATAGTTGGTCAGAAAACCCGCAAAGGGCTGATCAATAACAAGCATAAGGTAGCATGCCTAATTTTAACAAACGAGTAATCATGTGAAAATAGACATGACCGACATAATGTTAGCACGTGAAGTGTCAAACATGGACTCATTAGTTTCATCGACAATGTGAGCGATGATTAGTAGTGAGAGCATCAAGAGATCAACAGCTAAAGTAACAGTATGGACGCCAAGCATACCAGAATAGTGGTCAACCATCACCATAAATTTGTAACCACCCAGTTAGGTTGAAAACTCCTAGAAAGGGAGCGACCTAGGCAAAAAAAAGGGAAAATAAAAAGAAGAAAAATGAAAGGCCCAACTAGGTTCGAAAACTTCCAGAAAGGGAGCGGCCTAGACAAAAGAGGGAATATAAAATGAAATCGGTTACATTTTCATTCTGAGAAGAACAGTTCAAGAAATCAGAAGATTTTGTTTTATGGTGCAGGAGTGAGAGGGTCTATCAATTCCTCAACTGGGGGCAAATTTTAAGATCATGCGATATATGAACCTCAAGAGTAACAGAAGCTGGGGGGCAAGCAGAGCTTCCTTCCCACACTGAGGGTCGAGTATTACCATCCTATGGTAATAAGAGATTCCAAGGAAGTAATTAAGCTGGGGGCATGTATTGTTATCATAATCCCAAATTGTTCATGAGAAGGTCCTAATGTCTGTTCCATTTGGATAGACTCAACTTTTTGAATTTGGATTCTTTGATGGAAGGAGGACCAGTTCCCAAACATTAGCTCTAAACAGAAAAGACACTTGGCTAAATCATTTGAGACCTCTTATTTTCTGATTGTCAATTCATGCATACATGGAATCATTTTGCAAAAGACATTCATACTCAGGTGCATTAGAATCATGCATATCTTTTCACAAAAATAGTGCACACGAGCTTGTGTTATCAAACCAGTTTCGAAAACTTTCAAAGATCATGAATGATGCATACACCAGTTTTGAACTTTTCTGAATGTGAAGCTAGCTTCAATGAATAGGGTGATGTTTTGCTTTTGATAATTTGCTTGATGCCCTCGAGGCTATATGGCTCGTCTCGTTTATTTTCTCCTGACGCCCTAGAGGCTATATGACACTTTTTTATTATTGTATTGTTTGTTCCCGCCTGATGCCCCAATGGCTATATGGTTTGTTTATTTATTTTGCCTGATGCCCCCGAGGCTAAATGGCATGTGTTGTTTATTTATTTATTTGTTTCGCTTGATGCCCCCGAGGCTAAATGGCATGTGTTATTTGTTTTTTTGTTTATTTCACCTGACGCCCCCAAGGCTAAATGGCATGTGTTGTTTGTTTGTTTCTCCTGACACCTCCGAGGCTTTATGGCATCTGTTGTTTTTCCTGCCTGATGCCTCTGAGGCTATATGGCATATGTTGTTTTTCCTGACTGATGCCTCCGAGGCTATATGGCTCTTGTTGTTTGCCTTTGCCTGATGCCACCGAGGCTATATGGCACTTTTTGATTGACCCAGCCTAACGCCCCAGAGGCTATGAGGCATATTTTGATTATCTTTGTTTTGTTGATTTTGCCTGACGCCTGCGCAACTACATGGCTTGTTTCGATTGTTGTTTTACTGATTTTGCTTATTTTGTTTGACCTTGCCTAATGCCCCGACAACTATATGGCACTTGTTGTTTGTCCCTGCTTAACGCCCCAAAGGCTGTATAGCATTTTTTAGTTGGTCTGGCCTGAAGTTGGAAGTGGCTATAAGGCTCCTATCTCGTGTAATGAGATTGTTCAGAGGGACTGCCTCTCAGGCTAGGAAAACCTGAGGATGACGGCGTGAGTTTCCCGTAATCAGAACAGAGGGACTGCCTCTTGGGCCAGGAAAACTGAGGATGACGGCGTGAGTTTCCCATAATCGGAACAGAGGGATTGCCTCTCGGGACAGGAAAACCCAAGGATGACGACGTGAGTTTCCTGCAATCAGAATAAAGGGATTGCTTCTCGGGCCAGGAAAACCCGAGGATGACGACGTAAATTTCCCGTGAGTGACAAGTCGGGCTTGATAGAGTTCCCAAAGGTCACGGTTGAAGAAATGACTGGTTGGGTTGTATCCCCAAAGTCTATGATTGATGAGTGGTGCATCGGGCCAAGAAAACCCGACAAGCACATTTCAGATGAGTGATGTATCGGGCCAGGAAAACCCGAGGAACACGGTCGCATTTCTAAATATTTTTATTCAAATATTAATGAGTGGCTGATCGGGCTAGGAAAACCCGAGGATCACGGTCACGTTTCTCTATTTCTTCTTTACTGGGTGACTTCTCAAGCCAGGAAAACCTGAGAATCATGCTGCAACTATAATGAGTAGCTGATCGGGTTCGAAGAACTCGAGGATCACAGTCACTTTTCTTGAGTGATCCCTCAGGAATGAAATTCCCAAGGTTTATGTTTCAGGTTTAAAATTCAACCTCTCGGATTTGAATTCCCGAGGCTGACGGCCTGAGTGAAGCTCGGAGTTCAAGTATGTTTTTCTTCTTGTTTTTTTTGCTTTTGTGGTGCATGTTGCTTTTTCGAAAAACAATTGTATGAATTTAGTTTTTCGAAAAATCAAGGGGGCAAACTGTAGACGCTTTTGGTTTGGGCCCGCAATAAAAGCCCGATGATGAGAAAATGCGAGTTTTTAATACAAGGAAAACCCAAAAATTCTCTAGAATGGACTAGAAAGCCCAACTACCAAACTCAAGCCCTAAGCCCAACTTTTAACCCTAAACTTGTGGCCCAATAGCTTAGGACCCTTGCCCTCGAGCCGAAGAGGTGATGCCTCTTCATAAACAGGTGATCGCCTCCTGACCAGGGAGCCAAAAGGCGATCGCCTCCTCAGTAGCCCACTTGCAGCTCCATTTAATACAAATGTTGACATTTGAGGCAAAGATGGCCCACCACCTTACCCCTCTGAATTTTGCACGTAACTGGTTTTTTTTAGCCAAAAATGCATGGCTAAAAGAAGTGCATGGGGGGAAGAGAGAAAAAGAGAGGTCTTGTCCAATTTGGGGAAGTGGAAAAGTGAGGGAAAGAAGCTTATAGGCTAAGGGAAGTGGGTAGAAAAAGGGGTTCTGATTTGGGAAGAAGGGGGGACGAAGCTTTTGGGAAAAAAAAGAGGTTTTTTTGAAGAGAGAAAAAAGAGAAGGAAAAGAAAAAAAAAAGAGTTTAGAGCTTGAGAGTTGATTTTCTTAAAAGGAAGAAGGAGCATTTGCATTCAAGAAGGAATTCAGATCAAAACTAACCTCTGAGGGCCACAGTTAGAGCTTCAAACCGTCTTTAATTAGTAAGAATATAGTTATTAATTTTTGTTCATATTTTTTTATCTTTAGATTGATAGTTAGTTCATTCCTCTTCATATTCAGTGTGATTTTATGAATATTTAGACATAATTATTAGTTTTAAATTGCATAGATTTGTAATTAAATAGCTGTAAGTTAGTTTTTGTGTCTGTGTCTATTTCTGTATTTGTTAAATAGGCGATCGCCTCTTCAAAGAGGCGAAACGTCTCTTAATTTTTATTTTTTTCAATAAATAGTGTCATATTGACACTATTCATCATTTTTCATTCCTCAACTCCAAATCTTTTTTTGTTTTAACCATTTTGACCAAAAGGACGAGAGGAACACGCTCGTATATTTGGTTTTCTTTTATTCAGTCAAATGGTTGAAATTTTGTGTGATTGAAATTGAGTTTTTATTTGTTTAAAACGTTACTGTTACAAATTTTGTAAATGTTTTGGCCAATAAGCATGTGACACGTGGTGATTTCACTATTCACCAAGTCCGGCCCATTTGTTTTCTGTTTTACCTTCCGATAAATCGAACCGACCCAGTTTGGTTCGGTTCGATTCGATTTGGTTCGGTTCGATTTGGTTCAGTTTGATTCATTTCGGTTCGATTCGATTCGGTTTATTTAAGTGGGTTTATTCCTTTTTATGTGTTTTCCCTACCACATACCATGATTTTGCATGTAATATGTCAATATGTTATGTTTAATTGAATATTTGTTTATATTTGCTTAAATATTTTGTGGTTATTATGTGTGAATTAACAAGTTGGACTTTCCCCTTTGCTTGATTGATTTTATATTTGCGGGAAGTCTAACATTTTCGGTTTTGCAGGAACCTTTAGACATTTGTGATTGTTTAATGTTTTTTATCTTTTTAATTAATTCAAATTTATTTATTTTGTTTAATTTGTAATTATGAAAAGTATTGTAATCCTTAATCCTTTCCCAGTTTATTTGGAATGAATGGTTGTAAATTATTATTTTTGATGATTGTTGGGACTTAAGTGCATGAAATGAGATTAATGTGTAAACTTGGAACTTAAGTATAAAATTTGGTAATTGTTTGAAGGCAATCAATATTTGCATGTTAATAAGGAAATAATTGAATAATTAAGGGTAATAAATTACGAAACATAAACGGTGGCCGATCGCAAGGTCGGGTGGATATTTAAACATCCATACCCAGTTTCCGAACTCGTTCTCTGATAACGGCTTATGAGAACCTCCGTGGAATCCAGTTGATGTACAAGAGTATCCCAGTTTTTATCCGAGTGGCGACTCCATCTTCGATTAGGCTCTGGACCTATTTCGTATTTTCTAGTGGGCCTTAAGCCCACACAGTGCCGTGGTTGCCAACACTTGGGCGCGCGCTAAACCCCGCCGTCTACAATTATATAATATTAACCTGATTTAACTGTCTTACTCTTAACCGCGTTTTAATTTAATTTTAGTTTAAAATTTATAATACCACTCAACTGAATTTTACAATATTATTTTCAAATAAAAAGGAGAAAAAATTTAAATCTAAATCATTGTCATCAAGAGTTCAACCAAAATTGACAATTCTAATTTAATTTTAATTGTATTTTTTAAAAATTGAATCATATTTTAAAAATGATTGAATTATCATTTCAATTCACTGAACTATAATATTAATCTGAAATTTTTATAAAGAATATATGTTTCAGTGATATCTATGTTGCAATTTTTTTTGAATTGATAGAGTTTAAGTAGTTTAATTTTTCATCATAAGGGGAAAATAGAGAAAAATAAGAGTTCGAAATCTGTTCTCTACATCTAAGTATTCACATCTTTTACCACATAAACTACTCGTAGGAGATTTTTTAATTGATATAGTTTAAGTAGTATAATTTCCACCACGAAAGGAGAATAGAGAGGAAAGAGAGTTTAAACTCTACTCTCCACATTTAAATATTGACATTTTTTTTTTTACTTAAACTACTCATAAGGGACAACATTTATGTTAGGGTTGTAGCTACGTTTTAGATTTGTTTTAATAGTGTAACTTTTTTATTAAAAAAAATGTTTTAGGTTAGTTTTGTTGTTAATAACCCAAAAAAAAAAATCATTTTTAAACCCTTGAACTTTCATATTTTATCGTATTGAGTCCTTAAATTTTAATTGTGTTACATTGAGCCCTTATATTTTTATATTTGCACGCATTAAGGACCTGTTAAAACTTTTTCATCCCTAAACTTATACTCACAAGTCAAATTGCTGCATTTAAAATTTTTTTTTTCATCAATTTAGTCCAATTAAATACCAATTGAAAAGGCATTATATAATTTTTATTAAAAATAGCTCAATCAATTAAAAATTAATATTTATTCTTTTAATGCCTTTTAAAGTAAAAAAATTATTTTATTTCCAATTAATAAAAACTTTAATTTATTTTTATGTTAAAGAATATTTTTAATACTAACTGAAAATAGCGAAAGTATACTTTTTGTTTAAAAATTTATTTAAAACATCAAAACTAAAAATATTAAAAATATACTTTATATTTTTATATATGGTATGCTTAAAAAAATAGTTAATGGCGCGTCAAATTTAATTTTTCAATTATTTTTATACTTGTTGGTATTTCTTATTGTAATTTACAATTATTAGTGCTAAAATGTTTAATTCAATATTGTAGGCTATCATACTTATTTTTTTACAGATTCCCATTAATGAAGAGCAAAAAGTTCATATTCAATACTTAAAGATCAAGAGGAAGGTATCAAACTCAATATTTTCACTTCGTAGATTACATTCTACCATTATATTGGATACTTTTACTTAATTAAAATTTACTTATATTTTATTAACTTTATTAAGCATGTCAAATATAGTAAAGTATAAAAAAATATATATATTTTTTAATATTTATATTTAAAAGATAAATATTTTTGTTAAATTTTTAATATGTTTAAATTATATTTTATCAAATGATAATTATGAATAATAAAATAATAAAATTTACTAATTTGAACTAAGAGATATTTTTACCTTTACACTAATATACTTGAATAAGAATAAAAATATTAATTTTAAATTCATTTAATTTATTAAATGATTATTTAATGAAAAACATACAACATATTTATAAGTTGTTATTTAATTGTATTAACATAATAAAAAAACTTTTAAATTATGGTAATTTGATATTTTGTAATAAGTTTAAGGATCAAATATTTAAAGCAAGTCCTTAATGTATGCAAAAATAAAAATATGAGGGCTTAATACAATACAATTGAAATTTAAAGGTTTAATGTAATAAAATTTAAAATTCAAGGGTTTAAAAATGAATTTTTCCTTGTTGATATTGTAATTGTTGTTTTATGTTGTTGGAGAAGGTGGCGAGGTGGGTAGTTGCGGTGGTGCAGGTTTATGGTTGTGTGTATGCCAGCAGTGCAAATGATAATGGTGGAGATGGTGGCATTGATGGGTGAGTTAGAAGGAGAGGATATGGAGGTCTACGAGTCTTAATTGAGTTTTTTTTTTTTTTTTTAATCATCGGTATCACTTGTTAGTACCTTATAGGTTACGACTATTAGTTTTGTTAATTTGTTAGTTGTTAGTGGAAGAGGGGGATTTTTTTTTTTAATTATTTCAAACCTAGTCAAGATTTAAACCCGGGACTTAAAGGTACTAGGGCCTCCGCCTAAGCCCGTCTTAATTGAGTTTATTGTTACTATATATTAACTATTATATATTATTATTATTATTATTATTTAGAAATTAAAAAAATTTAAATTTAAATTACTGAATATACAATTTATAATATATATTCAATAAATTTATACTTTATTTGAACAAAATATTTAAAATAAGTTTTACTATTACATTTCTAAAAAAAAAGTTTTTACTATTACAAGTAAAAATATTTATAGTATATTCAATATTAAATTTTATTTACATACTAAATATTACATTGTTTAAATACAATTCATTTTTAAACTCATTAAATATTAAGTTACCAACAATCATTGGGATCAACTGGCAGGATTAGGTCTCGGGTTCAAATTATAGTATATGCAGTTATATTAAATAGTTATTGAGAAACTTTTATCGTCCTTATAGTTTTACCAAGGTCAAATCGGATTAGTTAGAGTCTAATGAATTTTGGAAACCGATAGTTCACAAAAAAAAAAATTTATATCGAAGATTAAGTAGTATAATAAATAATTTTATTCATAGATAATAGTTGGACTATTGTCTTTCTTATTTCCTATTAAAAAATAATAAAATAAAATTGTATGTAGTAATGGATAATTTTATCTTATTTATTTTTAACTAACAATATTATATTTCAAATTTTAGAGCACTTCTAATGTACAATACCTATATAAATGGATTTCAAAACCATAAGATTAAGGAAAAACCTATTATGTGGTCCTCGAACTTTCATGGTTTGTTTCATTGAGTCCCTATATATTTATTGTGTTTTGAAAGACCCTTAAACATTTATTTGATACAACATTGAACTATTAAACATTTATTTGATAACAACATCAAACCCTTAAACATAAATTCTACTTTTCATTTTTTTGTTAAAAAAGGTTCAATGTTGTATCAAATAAATGTTTAAAGGTCTTTTAAAACACAATAAATGTATAGGGGCTCAATAAAATAAACCACATAAGTTCGAGGGCCTATTAATGAGTTTTTCTTAAGATTAATTTAAATCTAATTATATCCATTCATTTATAAAACCTATAACCGGCTAAAATAATTATTTAAATTAAATTTATTAACTTGTTACCGGTTATTATTTTCGCTATTTCCACATAATTTTTCAGTAAGAGTGTGTTTAGTATAAATGAATTCCACAAAATTTTATAAAATTCATTTGCAAATCTAAATGATATATGTTTGGTTTAAATGAATTTTGTATAAAATTCATTTGCAATTCCAAATTTTTAAAGTTGTGGAATTGATTATAACTAAATCAAATTCTATCAAAATGGTTGGAATTTCCAAATGAATTCCACAAATTTTAAGTCTACACTTTTAAATGACTAAAACACCCCTCCTTACTTTTATTTTCAAAAACATCTTTATATTTAAAAGGGTATATTTGACAAAAACATGAATTCAATATTTATACCAAACACAATATAACAAAATATGGAATTCATTTCAAATAAATTTTATAAATTATTCATTTAAAGCAAATACACTTAATTAATAAAAATTCATTTGCAAATGAATTACATTTGAAATTCATTTTCTAATGAATTGAATCAAATAAGGACTAAGTGAACTTCTTCTTTATTTTTATTTTCAAAAGCATCTTTATATTTAAAAGGGTATATTTGACAAAAAAACATAAATTTAAAATGTATACCAAGCATAATATAACAAAATATAAAATTTAATTCAAATAAATTTTATA
>CATIWK010423247.1:0-12029 GCA_949634005.1 Mallotus japonicus
GGTTTTCGAATTACAGGGTAGTAATTGAAACAAAAAGACATTTTATATGAAGGTATAGAATTAGTTGCAGAACTGGAATAGAAAAGAGTCACATACAGCGTCCGGTTTCTCCAGAATCATATGTGATAATGCTGCTGCTGCTCAAATCTTAAAAAGCTTCGGTGTTGGAATGACTCAACTGGATCTACTGTAGTTGCCCATGAATCAACTGCTTCTGTTCTAAACTGTAATGAGAATTTTTTTTTTGTTCTTTGAAGTTTTAAAATAAGAAAAAAAAAAAAAACTAAAGTTTTGGGTTTTTGACAATGGATTCAATTTTTTTTTTTTTTTTTTTTTGGTGGAAGACAAATCTTTTAAAGCTATGGTGTGCTGATTGCAGACAGCACTTTTAGCAGAGACTCTATTCGGTGACGATGGAGGAAGTGGTGAACGGCTATAGCAGGAAATATTAGTTTTTATTATTATTATTAGGAAAAATTGCAAGCATTTTTATCTAATATATTAGTTTATTTTTTACGTTTTAAAAAATATTTATTCATCTTTACACTATTTCATCCCTGACAGAAGAATTAAGTATTAATGAAATAAAATATAAGAATGAATAAATATTTTTTAAAATGTCAAAAGATGAAGTAATACAATAGATCAAAACACGAGGAAATTACCATTTTCCCCTATTATTACTATCATTAGAGATAATAGCTCCATCAAATTTATAATTAAATCTTATAAAATTTAAATTTTCAATTGAGTTCAAGAAATGCCAATGAGGCCTTAGCCTGGTACAGGTTAAGGAAGAGGCAACGCAGGACCTTAGGTCCTGGGTTTAAACCTTGGTCATGTTAAGGAGTAACCCTTGGCCGCTTTCAAGGATAAAAAAATATTTTAGGTTCCCCCTCTCCGTTAACAACTAACTACTAATAGTCGTGGTTCGATTGTGGTACTAACAACACGACACTGATAAAAAAAAATATTGAGTTCAAGAAATTTTTAAAAATTGCAGTATTAGTTATAAGCCGATAAATTTAATAGAATTTGCTAACATATCAATTTTTTTACAAATCTCCTCAAACATGGCTAATGACATGTCAATCATCATTTTTTTTTTTTTTGAAAACTTCAAAATACTAACATGTCACTAACATATCATATTTTTGCTAACTTTACACTTAACACTAGGGGTGTGCAAAAAAAAATTAAGAACCGAATAACTGAACCAATAGTTTTGGTTCAATTTGGTTTTTTTGACCAAAGTTAGGGGAGGGGGATGGTGGTTTCGGTTTGAGATTTTTGACAACCAAAAATTTTGATTATAAACAAAAGGAATAATTACAAATTTGGTGTCTGAACTTGTCAATTTTTTCTATTTGAGTGTCTAATCTTTTTTTTTTTTGCAATCAAGTGTATGAACTTTTGAAAACCATACCAATGTAGTGTCTCCGGTCGATTTGATGTTGACTGGGTGCTGAGTCAGATCAAACTAGACCCACTTTTATCCCAATTATTAGTCATGTCATGTGCCACGTGTATTGCATTATTTAAAGGAAAAAAATAGCCTCGTGCATTGCAGTTATTAACAAAAATAACCTCAACATTAACTTTTGCCGTAGACATGACAGACATGTAGGGTGACTGAATAAGGGTAATTTTATCCTTTAAATAATACAATACACGTGGCAAATGATATGGTTAATGATTGGGATAAAATTGGGTCTCGTTTGATCTGACTGAGCACCCAGTCAGCATCAAATCAGCGGGAGACACTACATTGGTATGGTTTTCAAAAGTTCAGACACTTGATTGCAAAAAAAAAAAAAGATTAGACACTCAAATAGAAAAAACTGACAAGTTCAGACACTAAATTTGCAATTTTTCCTAAACAAAACTGAACTATATATATATATATAGCTTGGGTGTCTTTTCAAAGAACTTGGAGGCCAGGATTCGAATCGTAGCCTAAGATTTTGTTAATAAAATGTAAAGAAAACTAAGAAATGATGTTGGTGTGGATCAAATCGGCATCTCCAACAACTACCTAGAGAGTGCGAACCACCAAAACACTTGTAATTGTTTGATTATTTTAATTCTTTTATTTATTTATATTAACATAAGTCAATCGAAAACCAATTGCCTAACCGAGTAAAATATCAATTCAATAACGGTTTTCATGTTGACAAAAATTATCGATTCGGTCGGTTCGGTTTCTAACCAATGCACATCCCTACTTAACACTTCTAACACAATTTAACACCACAAAAACTCACTAGAGAAAAGAAAAAAATTCAGTTTAATGGCTTCGTTTTCTCTGCCACCAATCCAATTCCACCAATTCCTTTCTTTAAAACCCCATTTCAACACCAATCTCACTTTCTTTTTCACCCACAAATCCGCCCTTTCTTTTTTCTCCCCTAAAAGCATCCCTTGACAATAGTGCTGGTATTTTAGCTTCTTAAATTGCTGTTATAGAGAAGCCTAAAGTTGTTGAATCCTCTATATCAGCTCCTATTGCTGCAGAAAGCTCTCTAGGAAATAATGGTGCGGTGGCTGATGGAGAAGTGAAGTTGTTGGAAACTAAATTTGTGGATTGCATATGGTTTTATTAATTTTTCAAAGCAGATGTTGGTCATGGTTTTGTCACCATCACCAAACCTAATAAACCTCTTTTTAAGCCAGCCCAAGACGACACTAAACGTCCACTTCAAGATTTAATAACTATAACTTTTCTTTCTACTTGTCAATCTTACACATGAGTCATGCTTTAGAGTTCTTGATTTGCTTTCTATGGTTATTTGCTAATTCTTTGTATTAGATTTTTTTTTTGTCTTTAGAGAATAAAATTGCATACACTAAGAGTAGTCCTAATTGAGACAAAGGAAGCAATGTTACGAGTGCCTCCTTTCCTCACCACCTTGGAATCCAAATTCCAATCTTAGTGTGGGTTTCATTGATTCAGATTGGCTTCTCTATAGTGCTCCTATTTTTTTTTTTTTTGAACAACAACAAACATAACATATATTATATTAAAACATTAGTACATGGATAAAGCCCAATACATATGGAAGGGCTAATACATGGATCAACATCAGAACATGGATCTATACATGGATCAATAACAGTACATGGTCCAAGACCAATTGATCTCAACTTAAGGTTTGTAACCCTAATGAGTTGAGTTGATGTACATGAACAGAAACATCGCCTTGTAACAACAACGGCGGCAGTAATAACACCATGAAAGACAGAGATCTGGTGCTCTTCATCTGGCAAGACAGCTTTGAGGTGATGATGTCGTGGACATTGAAGGAACAGCTGGAAGTTGCACTTCCCTTCCATCAGGCGCTGGGTATTTACCCACACCGCAACAGTCCATACGTCTTCCTTCGAATGAAGATATGAAGACATAATCTAAGCAAAACAAAAGCCAGCAGTAGAGCCAGTAGTAGCCTGACGCGATTCAACAGTCCAGGCGAAACAAAGAGTTTTACTTCGGCATGAGCGAAGTTTGAGAGAGATAGAGGCAGCAGGGTCTGTCTTTGAGTGGCTATTACTTTCAACATTAGGAGTGAGCAGAGCATCATTAGCAGCTCCTCCACAACGTCTATGAATCCAAGCAATAGCATGAACACACTCTTGGCTGCAGAGAAAGAGTCGCGCCATCAAAAGAGATGGGATGAAAGCTAGTGTTGTGGATTCATGAAGCCAAGCATGAGGAAGATCATTTGACAGCAGAGATGGTGGATCGGGATCTGGATCAAGAAGGGAATACCAAGGATGAGTTGGTAACAGAGTTGATGGAGGATGTTTAGTTGTGAATCGGGTGGAGGTGGGAAGGCTATGGTGAATCGGGTAGTGGTGGTGGGAAAGGGTGTGGCAGGCTGAATCCTGGTTGAAATGAGCTAGTTGAGTTCCATCCTTGTAAGGCAAAAGACTATAAAGCAGCAGAAGCTGCACTAAAACGTAGACTTAAGCCATCACTAGGCAAAGCACTATTTCTCTACTGGTTGAGAAGAAAGCCAGAGAGCACTCTAAAGAGAGAGCATTTTCTCTCACTAAAAAGGTTCATTTGACCCATAGCTTTTATTGCTCCTAGTTGAGGTCTTATCTTTGTAACATGTGATTGTTCTGAGATACAACATATCAAAGGGACATATTTTCATTTCTATATTTCTCTAGTCATTTTTTTTTCTATTTCTATTATTTTTAATGAAAATTTTCTTCAGAAAACAAATGATACTGAAAATTGGTACAAAATTTTCCTGCTGGGGGAAATATGACATTAGAGTGACTCCAAGGTGACATATGATATATTTTGAAGTTTTAAATAATGACTGACATATCATTAGTCCATCTTGAGGAGATTTACAATGCAATTGATGCGTCAGTAAATTTTATCAACTTTGACTGTTTAAGACTAAAGCTGCAATTTTTTAAAAGTTCATTAATTTAATTAAAAATTGATATAATTTTTGGGATTGATGATGTCGTTATCCCTTATTATTATTATTATTATTATTATTATTATTATACATTCTAAGACAAGGAACGTTTTGGACCTGCTAGCAATTAATTTCAATATATATATTGTTATAGAATTAAGATTAAATTGTTTAGTTTGTTATAGAACTAAACTTGAAATACCAAATACCTTTAATTTATTTTAGTAGTATTTAATTAGAAGAAAAATATTTTTATAGTAAAATGATTTTAAGAGAATTTAGAAAGAGTTTGGAGAGAATTTAGAGAGCTATATATTTCTTTTTTCTACCATTTACATTAATGAATTTCAATCTCTTTATATAGAGATTTTCTTTCCACTATTTGAGAACTATTCTCTTACAAGCAATATATTGTTCATTCACATGCAATATATTATTCATTCACATTCGTAATAATGATTTTATTATGAAAGGCTTTTTTGAAAAATATTTTTAATGAAAGGCTTTTATTATGAAAGGCTACTGCTATATTTTTAATGATTTAGTATAAAATCCAATAATAATAACAATAATATATATCAGCCGATAGAATCTTAGAGTATTAAAAAAATAAAATAAAACCACAAACAATAATAATATTGGTATTGTTTTCTCCTATGTCCTTGAGAACATAATATTCCTTTAGTCGTTCGTTTACAATTGATTCGCGTGTTTGTCTCTCTGTATTATCATCTACTACATTCCAATTCCATGGATGCAATGTATCCATCCCCACATTAATATATTCCACCCTCTGCTCTCTCCTTTTCTTCATTCACCACTTCACCACTTCCCTCAACACAAATCATACCTCACCAAAAAATTAAAAAAAAAAAAATGGAACTCTTCTTGATTCATCATTCTGTGCTTATTTCAGCTATCTTCTCCATCCCCCTCTTGCTATACTTTCAGCGTCACAAGTTTAGATCCACAAAAGATGGGGCAGAATCACTTCTTCAGACCCCACCAGGCAGCACTGGGTGGCCCCTCCTAGGCGAAACTTTAGAGTATCTGTCCACTACCAAGGAAGGTATTCCTGAAAAATTCATCAACGATCGAAGGAAGAAATACTCCTCCCACCTCTTCAAGACCTCTTTGCTGGGCCAACCTACTGTTCTTTTGTGCAATGCCGAGGGTAACAAATTTATTTTCTCCAATGAGAATAAACTTGTTACCTCCTGGTGGCCATCTTCTGTCGATAAATTCTTCGATACTCAAAATGCATCCAAGAGCGAAGAATCCATGAAAATGCGCAAATTTGTGACCCCAGTTTTGAAGCCCGACACTCTCCGCAAGTATGTGCACATCGTTCATGCCAATACAAGACAGCATCTTCAGGCTCACTGGGACGGCAAACAAGTCGTTGAAGTTTACCCTTTTGCTAAGGATCTCACGTTCGTGCTAGCTTGCCGATTGCTGTTAGGAATCGATGATGAGGAAGCCATTTCGCAGCTTCAGAAGCCATTTGGCCACTTTTCAGCAGGGCTTCTTTCGTTGCCGATTGATCTTCCAGGGACAAGTTTCAGGCGTGCAATTAAAGCAGCCAAGCAGCTCCGCAAGGAGTTCGAAGTTATGGTTAAACAGTGGAAGACTGATGCATCACAGTCACAAGGCATATTGTCCCAACACTTGGTAGAGATCAACGAGGTGGGTCAATCTACTAGTGAATCTGAAATGGCAACCAGGATTTTAGCTTTGATAAGCGCTTCTTATGACAATGTTAGCACTGCAATGACCTTTGTCGTCAAGTATCTAGCAGAGATGCCTCATGTGTACGATGCTGTCTTAAGAGGTAAGTATACTTCTGTATGATTAATTAATAATTAAATGTTACTACAAGGGAAGCGTGCATATATCTAATCGATGATGAGATTTCAGGACCCATTTGATTAATTACTTGCGCTTGTAATTAATTTTTTGCCATATAATTGCGCGCAGAGCAAATAGAGATTGCAAGAGCTAAAAGACCAGAAGAGGCTTTGAACTGGGATGACATACAAAAGATGAGGTATTCATGGAATGTAGCGAGTGAAGTATTAAGACTCCATCCGCCAGCAAATGGAGCTTTCAGAGAGGTCATCACTAACTTCACCTACTCTGGATATCTGATTCCTAAGGGCTGGAAGGTACGCAAGTTTGTGTGTATATATATGTACGGTCCAACAATCTCAATCAAGAATCGAATATATATGTTAAATGTTGACTTAAATTTTTTTCTTATAAACCCGATTCAAACAGCTACATTGGAATGCATTTGCAACACATACAAGTGCAGAATACTTTCCAGATCCACAAAAGTTTGAGCCATCAAGGTTTGAAGGAAACTCAATAGTTCCTTATTCATATGTCCCATTTGGAGGAGGAGCTCATATGTGTCCTGGAAAAGAGTACGCCAGAATTGCAATACTTGTTTTGATGCATGATGTTGTTACAAGATTCAAATTGGAGAAGGTGTTTACTGATGAAAAAGTTATAGGTCTTCCAGTTTTAAGGCCAGCAAAAGGCCTCCCAGTTCGACTTTATCCACAGCAACTTCAATTTTAAGGACCTTTCTTCTTCTTCTAACTACACACACAGTGATTTTAATTCTATTCGAATTTTTCTTTTCACAATAATCACTTTAATGTTCTTCTAAAGTTGCATACATATATAATGAGTAGCAAGAAATTTTTTTTTTTTTTTTTTTGAACAGAGAGTAGCAAGAATTAATGAATAAAAACATGGATAATTGTATTTTTGGTGTCTTAATTTTTAGCATTGCAAAATAAATACATTAGCTTTTAGCATCACAAGTAATCAAATTAATGCAAACTGCTGGCCAAAGTCAAATTCAGATTCTAACCTTAATTTATTTTTTGATTAAAAATAACATTAATTGACGTAATACACATGGTACTCATTATATATGTAGACATCAATCTACATATAAAGTCAAATTCAGATTCTAACCTCATAGCCTTAATTTATTTTTTGATTAAAAATAACATTAACTGACGTAATACACACGGTACTAATAAAGGATAATAATATCAAATGATCTTATACAGCACAAACTATATAAATAAGTAGTATTTTTCGTCAATTGCACAACATAATTTCTTTAAAAAAAATGAAAAAAAATTAGTTCTAGACTAAAATCCGAATCTTAACCCCAATACTCTCAAAGACATGACAACACTGACTTACTCAGAATTCGAGCTTCAAGAAAAATGAATACAGTAGCTAGCAAGTGCTAAAACAACATAACCATACATATATAAGTATGTATGTATATACAATTATACATGCAGCAAGAGCAAGCGTGGCTAATATATCACCAAACATATATAGACCTGGGTACTTGATGATTGGATTACAACTGGATGACGACCACTGGCAAAGTGAGAAGCGGCTGCATGTGGCATATAATTATATTATGATGTCACAAAGACACGAAGATCATAAAGCAGATTGAGGATGCTGTCAGAAAGATTAACAAATGAAGATGGTCATTACATCATCAATCATTGATGCCTGCCTTCTTTTCGACTTTAATTAATTACGCCCTAAAACATGCACCTCTCCTTTCCTTTTTCTCCTGACAGGACTGCTATTCTCCATCAATCTTGGCAACAGCTTCACGCCCCAACTTAATTTATAGCAGATCATAATCATACTAACCCATCGTTTTATAGTATTAATTAATTAGTTGCCGACTATATCTATATATATACACACACGTAGCTTGATCTCCGCAAGTTGCTCCAAATTAAAATCTGAAAAAAGAAATGATTAGAAGGTTGAAAATTGAAGGGTTTTGCAGGCTAGGCATTTCAGTCTTCAGACAACATATCTATTTGAAAGATTATAAAAGATTATATTCCCTTCCAAGGCGAGCAATGTTTTGGGTTGGCACCGCTCTTTAATTAGAGGTTCCCTTTCAGAGAAAAGCAGTGGGACAAGCAAATATCTTGAAGTGGGTACCACACTGTCCGTCCATTTGAGTAGGTATTTGGATGCATATAGAAAATTGGCGGTGCTTTTAGGGCCACTCTGCCCTTTGGCTGGCTCGATGGTTACCTTTTTTTCTTTTTATAGACTATGCCAAGTCCGTCGGCATTTCTCAGAATATATATAAATGTGTGTGCGTGTTCTTCACCTCATCACAATTCCCTTGCTTATATATGGGTGTGTACATATATGTGCAAATACACACTAGCTAGTTTTGAAAGACAAATATATATATTAATCAAATGATTTGGGGCTGGCCTCGCATGAAGAAGTAGAGAGTGTAATTCAGCCAAGGATGACTTGCCGGACTGCGCAGCACAGGTTGCACATGTCATCTGCTACCGGCCACCGGCAAGTTGTTTCTTGGCTACATTTTACTCTTTTCTTCTCATGTCAGGCCTAGCTAGCCCAGCCTACTAGTAATTTGCTTTCGAGCATGACTGCTCGGACTGCATATATGGAAGGTAAACCAAAACCAAGGCGTACGAATGATTATTATTCATTGTGGTACAAGTACGCCTTATTTATATATGTTTTTACCATTTTAACTTTATCGTTGCTCTACAAAATACATGCATCATCAATTTAATTTGCTGTAAAATTACCAGTATTCTTGGTTTATATATGCTTGCTTTTATTATTCTGAACTTATATAAATACAATGATGATGAATAAGGGTAAAAAGATGGAGCATCTGAAGGGTTAATTACATACGACCTTGTCCTTTTGGTCTAGCATCGGATGTGTCAACCTCTTTTTTTTTTTTTTTTTTGATTTGACGACATTACATTACATTATGGGCAAATGGAGTATAGCTGTACAAAATTAATTTCCAGATAGAAAAAGGTGTGGTCTCCACTTTCATATGGCTCATGTTCATCCTCAATGTCATACGTATCTCTAATGCCAATATTCGCTTTCTTTTTTTCCTGTCTAATTTCTAGTTTTATTTTATGTTTCTCTGCCACTTTAATCAATTTTATGAGTCACATTTAGGAATGAAACTGGATGATGACTAAATCAAGCAGGCACTAACGGAAGTTAATTTTATTAAGATGAGGCTGATGGCTAGCATATGTGTGTATATATTTTTTTGAGAAGTCATATGTGTGTATGTATTATATACACATAATAACCTACAATTTTATAAGTATTTCCATTCACTAAGTTGAGAGTTTAATTTTATTTCTCATATATATTCATATTTAATCAAGTGATAAATACCTTTTATTTTGCACAAGTGATAACTACTTTTAATGGTGTATATGTATAATATGAATGTGTGATTAAATGTACCATTTATTTAATTATAAGGGTAAACTATTATTTGTCTCCTGTGGTTTTCTATATTATATTGTTTGGTTTTTAAAATTTAAAATTTATATTATCTCCCTCTTCTATTTTGTAAAATTATATTATTCACTCATTCCGTCACAATTACCGTTAATTGACATGACAATTATCAAGTAAATACCATTTGTCCCCTCTAATTGAATATATTATACTATTTGCCTCAGCCCTCTATTTGAATATATTATATTATTTGCCCCGAATGTTTAGAATTTATATTTTTTATTATTAAAATTAATTTTCTTAGAATTTAATTGCAAAATGATAATTATATCATTTATATAAAAATATAAAATGCTTAATTTTAATTTTATATAATTAAAATTTCAATTAAATACCAATTAATTAGTATTAATTTTAAAATATCTTCAGTCCGTGGTTGCTTGGTCTAATGGTTAAAGTCTTGGCATGGACACCTGCAGGTCTCAGGTTCGAGACCTGCGTCCCTCATTTGTATTTCCCCCTCCCCACTATTTGTATACTCAAAAAAAAAAATTTTAAATATCTTCACTAAAATAATAACTTAAAATATTTATATTGCATTAGCAAATTTAATCAAATCAACTCTCTTTTTAATTTTGATTCTTTATTTTAATTGTTAGTTTCAATTATTGGATATACAAATCAAATTATTTAAAATTATTAATTTTGTTCATAAATATAATTTATTTACTCAATAATCTAAAATAACAATTCAAATTAAAATAAAAATTTTACAGTTAAAAAGAGAATTTACTTGTTAATGTTTCATGCAATATAAATATTTTAAGTTGATATTTAAGTAAATATATTTTAAGATTGGAAGTAATGAATTGTTATTTGATTAAATTTTGATTAGATTAAAATTGAAATTTACAATTTTATTTTTCATTAAGATATTTTTAATAAGATTTATCATTGTTATAGTCAATTAATGATAATTTGATTTTACATATATTTTTTTAAACAATTAGTTTAATAATAAAAATATGTTTTGTAGGGGCAAATAATATAATATATCAAATAGAGGGACCAAATAGTATAATATATTCAAATATAAGGAGTAAATAGTATTTACTTGATAATTGTGATGGAAAATTTGAAGAAATGGGTAAATAGTGTAATTTTGCAAAATCACCACAGGGGGCAAATAGTATTTTACCCTAATTATAGTTACTTAAATTTATTTATTTTTTATTAGGAGAAATTTTAAGATGACTTTATTTTTTGTTTACTTTATTTTCGTTTTACTTTTATTACCATTGGATGAAAATGTATTAAATTATCCAATTATAATTATTAACAAAATAAAATTTATTTTGTAAAAAACAAAGAAACTATACCTGTAATTTTTCAAAAATAAAAGAAAAACTAATTGGGGCCGTAGAATGTTGCAGAGCCTTGAGCTGAAGTTAGCCTAAGTTTCATTGTTTTTGAAATCTAGAGCGAAGTTGAAGAGCAGTCCAAACCCTATTCTTCTGAAATTTAAAAAAAGGATATTTATATAAATAGATCAAATATCAAAAAAACTTTTTAAAATATTGTTGACTTGAAAAACTTTCAAAAATATTTTTTAAAATTTTTTTTTTCAAATATGGCCCACTCCTCTTACTATTAGAATTGTCTTTTTTTTTCCAGCATTTTTTTTTTCTTTACTGATTTTAACTTGTTTTACTTTATACTTTTTTCAACATTTTATTTGTTTTCTTTTTTTCAACAATTTTTTTTACTGTTTTTATTTATTTTTTCTCAATATTTTTTTATTGTCTTCATCTATTTTTTTCTCAATATTTTTTTGCTCAACATTTTTTTTCTAACTTTTTTTCCTACTGTTCTTCATTTTTTTCTCAACATTTTTTTGCTAAACATTTTTTTCTATTTTTATCGTACTATATTTATTTTTTTCCTCAACATTTTTTTACTAAACATTTTTTTCTATTTTTATAGTACTATATTCATTTTTTTCTCAATATTTTTTTCTAATATCTTCATTTTTTTCTCAACTTTTTTTGCTCAACGTTTTTTTATTTTTAAGGTATTGTCTTCATTTTATTCTCAACTTTTTTTTTTGCTCAATATTTTTTTTTCTCTTAAGACCTTTTTTTTCAAATGAATAATTATAAACTAAACATCTTCAATTGTTGTTAAACCAAGCAATAAATATCTTCAACTGTTGTAACAACAATAAATAAAAAAAAATTCTCCTTTTATATTCTTAAAGAATAAGGATTTTAT
>CATIWK010423276.1:0-11537 GCA_949634005.1 Mallotus japonicus
CACACACAATTTTATTAATATCCCACTATTGGGGTGATTACAGAGATCTAATAAAATAAAGAACAATAAAACAAAATAATAAATACAATAAAAATAATAACAAAGAAAATAACAAAAACCCTAAAACTAATGAATCATGAAGATCATGTCCACGATTTCTTGAGATTCATAACTTGTAAATCTAGGTTACTCCCTCCATTGAAACATACAAAAACGACAAAATGAATGATTAGTGTAAAATAAAGCAAAAGAAAGAAGAATAAGAAGAAGAAGAAATAAAACAGAAACAAATAAAGCAAAGTAAACAAGTAAAAAAAAATCAAACACTAATGCAGATGCTGTATTGATAGCTCCTCAGAGTATAGGTGATTTGCACAGTTTGAATATTGGAATTCCCCTAGAATATTAGACTTCGATTATCTCTTTAGGCGACTATGTCTCTTCATATTAGTTCAAGAACTCTTATTGCTTGTGTGTTAAAATTCTTTTCGCAGAAGACTTTAGAAAAAGATGAAGAGAAAAGCTTTTGATTTTGTTTTGTAGAAAACCTCCTCCCCGTTCTCTCCTGAATCTCAATCAAAAGAAAATCCCCAGTTTAAAGAAAATCTCTAATTTTTAAGCTCTCCTCCCTGTTCAAAGAAAATCTCCGTCCTCTCTCAGCAGACTCAGTGTTGGTTTTTATAGAGGCCAGAAAAAAACCTAGCAGAGTCAATGTTAGACTCTACTGCATTCAGGAGATTGAGTTCCTCCTGTGAGGGACTCTCTCTTGCTGATAACTTCAGTGATTAATGAAGAATTAATCACCTGTAGACTTCAATATCTCATCACTGATCCAATCAGAGCTGAGATACTGAGTTTTACGTGCATTAAAACACTGAAAAATTCGAAAACAACGCGTTAAAATCCCGACCCGAAGTCCAAATTGCCGATCAGCAATCTGGAATTCCAGTCGGAATTCCAGATTTTCGATCCAATTTTTTTAATTACAAAAAGGTCCCTCCAAAAATCAAAATCTTTCAATTGAGTCCTTAAACATACTTTAGAAACACAATCAAGCCTCTTTGAGATTTCGAACTCAAATATCCCGAGACTCATTTTTAATTTTCTCATCATTGGAGTTCTCTGTCGCATCAATGCTCGGCTATCCCGAAATTGGGTGTCTACACCATGGTTCAACTAGCCCCCGAAAATTCAAAAAGGTCTAAACGCCCTCCTAACGTTACATTAGTTAGCGCAAATACACACTGTTAATTCCCAACGTTAAAAAATGTTTAGGCCGTCATCAGTTAAGGTAACTGCTAATTTTCACTCCAAATCCAATTTTTATACAATAAAGGACTCTCTCTGCCACCACCGACCAAATTCTCATCTTTATATATATACACAATGCAACAAGAAACAATCACAAAACCAATCAATCAAAAAAAAAAAATTCCATTTGATTACTCCTGAATAAGATCAAGATCAAGAATAAGAAGAAGATGACCTCGCAAAAACAGCTCCCTTCTTCTGAAGAAGATCAAGCTCAAGCAAAATGAATGTACTCTTCTCTTCTCCATGGAGGAAAATGCATCCCTTTCTTCTTCAAGCTCTATTTTGTTGCTTCCGATATAATTGATACAATCTGACCTAACCGATCTAGTTTCTTGGCGGGTTTTCTTTTATGTTTCCCCGAATTGCAGGAAATCCCCCAATTTCTCTGATTCAAAAACAATTCACTCCAAAAATAATCCCCAAAAAGAGAAAAAAAAATAGTTATCACTCTCACTCTTCACTGTAAATCCAATTAGTTGATGAAATTAGCAAAAAGATGTTGAAGACGAAGAAATTTAACGGAGCCAACGTGTTCATGTAGCAAAACCTCGTGCCACCGGAAATTTTCAACGCCTTTCTTAACACTCTCAGGCAAAACGGCGCCGAAGTATTCCTCTTTTGTGATCTTTCTCGCAATGGCTTCCATTTCCCACTTTCATTTCTTTTTAATTTTTTTCAACATTATTTTTTCCAGGAGAAATTCAATGATCTTAGAGCTAAAGGCTGCAATTTACTAGGTACTCGTTTATTTTTTTCATCTTTTACTCTTTTTTTTTTGCACTGTAGTAAATTCAAGTTGATTTGATTCAGTTCTATAGTCATTCAGTTCATGTTCAAGATAGACTAATGGTATCCTTATATAATGCTGGATAGGTCCTCAGTGTGTGCTTTCATGTGCAAAAGAACATGGAGCATTGCCGACACAAGGTTTCACTTGTTGCCTTGCTATGGATGATGTTAAAGTACTTGCATCCGGCTTTGACATCGATGAAAAGGTACTGTCTTTGGCATTGCATTTTGGAGTTGATGCTGAGGAAAAAGTATCATCATAACTTTATTGATTAAAGGTCGTTAAAAGTTGTTCTTAAGGAGTGATATTTCTTTTAATCACAACAAAACATCAGTTTCAAAAAGCTTTTACTATTGCGAAAGCAGATCAGTTAGCAATGCGAGATTCATCTTCACGGGTCTTTAGCTCTATTATGAGGAATATTGCTCTATATTGGGCATATATATATACTCCTCCTACTTTGTCCCTGCTATTGGACATTGATGATTTGCAATGCTTATAATTGTGACACAGGTTAAGATAGAAAAGATAGTTACTGCAATGGGTAGGCAGTTGCATACTAAAGCATCTTTGGCTGTCGGTGAGGACAAGAAGTTGGGGCAAAGGATGGAGAGGCTAATGGTGCATATCAGAATCTAGTCTTGCACTGAGGATGGACTTGATTTCCTTCTCTACGTTCGCATTTGTAGCAAGTTCTGCAGATTGGAAAGGCACACTCATTGCAAGCGACGAAGAGCTCTCCATTTAGCCCAACATCGTCTTTGGCACTCTGTATGTTGTTGTTGCTGCTGCTGCTGTTGAAGTTCTTATGGAGGATATAATGGTTAGGGAGATTCGAACGAAGGGACAGCAGTGAGTAGCGGTGGTACTGCAACCACAGAAGCTAACACAAGCTGGTGAAGCGGATCTCTGATGGTGGTGACCATACTGGCTATCAGAAAATAAAGTTGAGGAGCGAGATGCAAAGCTATTGCTTGAATAAGCGAAAGCAGTGGAAGAAGAAGAAGGCCCTTTTCTCAGTGAAAGCAAATTTTTTTTTTTTTTGAAACGAGTTTGGTTGATTAATTGCTACTGTGAGTGCAATTTTTCTCTGTTTATGGTGTTTTTGCTCTTCTCAGAGACGGATTAAAAATGTTTTAAACGGTGTAAGTTAACAGTTAGTTAATGAGTGTGTATTTGCGCTAACTAATGTAACGTTAGGAGGACGTTTGGACCTTTTTGACATTTACGTTTATATGTATTTATAAAATATAAATATTATTACTTAATTGAATATTATTATATTAAAATTTTTTAATATATTGAAAATTGTCAACTTCTTTTCAAGGAAAAAAAAATGAATGAATGAATGAATTTTCCTTTTTTTTTTTTGAAAGAAAAAAGGGTTGAATAAATTTAAAAGGATTCAATTTTCTTCCATTTTTTTTCTTGCTATGGGTAGCAAAATTGATTTTTACTAGAAGTGCATGGTGCTCCTAGTGCTCTCTTTTCCCCTGCTCTCTCTGTACACGTTTTTTTTTTTTTTTTTAAGAATTTGAGTTTCATTAAGAAACCAAGAGAAAGACTCCAACGAAGCTAAAGATACAAGAAGAAACAAAATACAAACACTGTTATAACTCAGCAGCTCGACAAAGTAATTACTCAACAGTAACCTCTAAACAACAATCTAGCAGATCGGCTAAGCTTCTAAAAAGGAGAACAACAAAACAAACAAACCAAATGTAAAATAAAGAGAAATAAACAGATACAAAAATGGGAAAACTACTAGACTACACAAATCAAACAATCAAAACTAAGAGCCTAATTAATTAATTAAAGGGCAAAAATATAAAAGAAATAAACAAAGGAAGGAAAAATTATTAATCAAACTGGTGATTGATTTATGTTAAAAAAAAATCGGTGATTGATTATCAGAATCACTAAATTTTTAAAAAGATTCCTCCTTGGTTTCATCTTTCGTTGGCTTCTTTTCCTCATCGACATCATCATCAATAATGTCGTCAGAACCAGTCAGTTCTTTAACTCTTTGAGCTTGAGAATCCCAATCTGTGCGACCCAGAACCACCAACATGGTCACAACACATGATCCCTGAGCAGCCATCAATCCTAACCATAGCCTTTCAAAATCAAAACCTGCAAAACGCTAACCCTTCAAAATCAAAACCTGCAATAAACGCTAACCATATTGCTACTGGCGTACCAACAAGGTAAAAACAACCCAAATATCCACATTTTATCAAAGACCCAAAAATGGCTTCTCCAATTGAAAAATGCTCTCTATTAGAGCAAGCTCTAACAAAAAAGCATGAGAATCTGTAACTTGAATAGATCTTAAAACAACAAGACTATATAAAAAAAAGGATGAAAAATAATAAAGAAAACGATAGCAGAAGAAGAAGAAGAAGCGCATCGCAAATCTAGAGAAATCGATCATACCTGCAGATCTTCCTACACTTCACGCGATGATGGCGAAGACACCACCATCCAACTTTTCTCGCTCGACGGCTGCTCTTCCCACTCAATTGCAACTCAGTGGTTGAATCTTAGCTGCAAAAAAAATGGCGAAAAAGAAGAAGATGAAGAAACAGAATGAAGACGTGAAGAATAGCAACATTGGGCATGCGTGTAAATTCTTTAAAAAGTAGGACACGCGTGTAATATAATGTAAAAAGTGGGTATTGTGATGAAAATAGGATTCATTTTTTGGGTATTTTTGTAAAAATTTCTTATATAAATGTAATTAGAACTGTTAGATTACTATAAATTTAATTATGGTTATTGATACACTTTACAGGTATTGATATATAAAAATAATCTTTTTTTTGGTCATAGTATATAAAAATAATCAATAGTTGTAATTAAATAAAAATAAATTCAACGGTTTTGATTTCATTTATATAAATACAAACGTTTGTATTATAACGAGAGCTGGATCTATATCATTGAAACTTGACAAGTTAAATTAATAGCTTTCTACTGAGACGTATGAAAATAAAAAATGTTATTGTAATTTTTAACCCATAAATTTTATTTTATTATTTAAAATTGTTTATTTCAAAAACATATTTACTGTACTGGTTTGGTTTGAATTTGAATTATTATAAATATTAATTTCACATTATGAATTGATTAACCATTATTATTATTATTATTATTTTATAGCGCAAGTAAGATAAATAACAGAGGTACACAACATTGAAAGATAATAGCAGAGAACCATGCCGTCCCAAGCGTGTCTTCGCCTCCGCGGCATTTTTGCTCCCGATACCCCGACCAACACCATTGCGACAAGAACCGCCGGCAGCAGCAGAAAACCGTTGCCACTCCAGAAAATGGTGAATAAATTCAAAACATCTTCGGAGTCAGACAAGTTTCGTTCCCGCCATGACATTTATTCAAACACTGTTCTCCGTCTAGCGAAATACAAAAAATTTTCCATGATTCAGGAAATTATTGAACACCAAAAGAACTTCGAAGACATAAGAAATGAGCCCTTCACCTCGCGCCTCATAACTCTTTATGGGCGAGCTGGCATGTTCAATGATGCACGTAAGCTGTTCGATGAAATGCCTAAACTAAAATGCTCGCGCACAGTCTACTCATTTAACGCCCTATTATCCGCGTGCATTGATGCTGAGAAGTTTTCCGAGTTTGAGAGGATTGTAAAGGAAGTGCCACATAAACTTGGGACAACATTAGATGTGATTTCGTATAATATAATTATCAAAGGATTCTGCAAGATGGGGGCGTTAGATTCTGGAGCATTAGTGATTGAAGAGATGGTTAAGAAACGCATGGAGCCAAATGTAGTCACTTTTAACACGCTTTTAAATGGGTTTTATGGGAATAAGAGGTTTGTAGATGGAGAGAAGATATGGGATAGAATGGTGAAGATGAATGTTAGTCCTGATATAAGGAGTTACAATGCAAAATTGCTTGGATTGGCATTGGAGAAGAGAATGAAAGAAGCTGTAGAATTAGTTGAGGAAATGAGGTATAAGAGAATTGAACTTGACTTGTTTAGTTTTAATGCTTTGATCAAAGGCTTTGTTATGGATGAAAATCTGGAGGAAGCCAAGAGGTGGTATGGTGAGGTGAGGAAGTGTGATAGTGCCCCTGACAAAGTGACTTTTGAGACACTAGTTCCATTTCTTTGTGACAAGGGTGAGATGGATTTTGCTTGTGAGGTTTGTGAAGAAATTTTCAAAAGCAAGTGTTCTGTTGATGTGAAACTGTTACAGCTTGTGGTGGATGGTTTGGTTACACAATCAAAGAATCAAGCGGCAGAAAGGATTGTACAACTTGGGAAAAAGGCTATTTATATTCGAGGCTCCCTCACATTGCATGAAAGCTAAATTGCCCAATCAAGATTCTCATACAAGCAGAATTTAGGCCATTTATATGCAAATTTCTTGTGACTGGTGTACCCTCCAATTTGTCCGACACATATACAAAGAAGGAATGCCGTAAGAAATTATATAAATTTTTATCATTCTACAAATTTATGCTAGAGTTTAATTACTTTGAATCATATCTAACTTTAGGAGAAATGCCATTATCTTTCTATTTTTTTGGATTTACGAAAGGAAATAAAATAATTATGCATACTTGAATTTAGTTAAAATTGAGATTTCAATAATTTAGTTCTTCTTTGAAAAATAAATAATAATGGTAAATTAGTAACAAATTTAAATGAAATTTGAAAATAATTATTGAAAAATTTTAGTTTTTAAACATTACTGTTCATCTATTTTTCCTAATCAAACTTTAATTTTTTTCTTTGATTACTATGAATCGAGGGTGAGGATATTTGAATGGAAATCTCCAAATCAGCCTACAAGAGCTTTATCGTTAGACTAAGCATCACTAGCCAAACCTTATTATTATTATTATTTTAAAACTCAACTTTTATTTTAGAAAAACCTCTCAAAGTCTTAAACCCCTAGCCATCCTTCAACCCCCAAAAGAAAAGAAAACGATGTCCTCTCTCTATCGCCGCTTGCGCAAGGTCTTCAATGTTATCAACACCACCGCCACCGCCACTGCCACTGCCAGCGCCACCAACACCCCCACTTCTTCGGCCACCATAAACACGGCGAGAGAACGCAAGCTTCAAAAAATGGTAAACGAATATAAAAAATCATCAGAGTCCCCTGAGTTTCGTGCAAGCCATAGAATCTATTCAACTATTATCCGTCGGTTGTCACTTGCCAAACAGTTTTCTATGGTAGAAGATTTCCTCGAACATCAAAAAAACTTCGAGGATATTACCAACGAACAATTTACGAGCCGACTTATCGCTCTCTATGGCAAGGCCGGAATGGTTGATCATGCGCACAAGCTGTTCGATGAAATGCCTGAGTTGAAGTGCCCGCGCACTGTTCGGTCCTTTAATACGCTCTTATCTGCATACATTGATGCAGGCAAGTCTGATAGGGTAGATGGTCTTCTTAAGGATTTGCCACATAAGATAGGGATAACCCCTGATGTGGTTTCCTTTAATACTCTTGTCAAGGGTTATTGCGAAGTGGATTGTCTTGATGCTGCTGTTTTAGTGCTTGATAAGATGGAAATGAGAGGTGTTGAGCCAGATTTGATCACATTTAACACGCTTTTAAATGGGTTTTATGGGAATGGGAGGTTTGCCGATGGAGAAAAAATTTGGTCTTTGATGGAAAACAAAAATGTTGTTCCTAATGTTAGGAGTTATAATTCAAGATTACGAGGATTCGTGTTGGAGAATAGAGTAACAGAAGCAGTTGAATTGCTAGGTGAAATGGAGAGCAGAGGCATTAAACCAGATGTTATTAGTTATAATGCGGTGATTAAAGGGTATTGCAATGATGGGAATGTGGAGGAAGTGAAGAGTTGGTATAAGAAACTAAGAGAAAACAGTTATATGCCAGATAGAGTTACGTATTTGATGCTCATCATATTTCTTCGCGAGAAGGGTGATCTTGACATGGTTCTTGATTTGTGCATTGAGGTTATGAACAAGGGTTTTCTTTTTAATGCAACATTATTTCAGCGCGTGGTAGATGAGCTGGTTAAGGAGTCAAGGGTTGAGGAAGCTAAGAACCTTGTGGAACTGGGGAAGTCAAATGAGCATTTCTGTTATAAATTGAGTTTACCTTTAGATAAGTAGCTTGATCTTCTGCGTTTTTGTTCATGAATTTTAAAATTATTAATTGTTGTATAATTAGAACTCCTGATCTATTGCTGAGTTTATGAATCCGAAAATCATGTTTGACTTTGTTCTTAAAAGAATATGTTATGATATTGTATTTAATCTACTGGCTACCTAGAAAGCTGGTGGGAGAAAAGCCAATGCAAGATGTAGCTTTGCAAATAGCATTACACTTGTTATCTGGTCAAAATAAGCGACACGCATTCATTATTTATTTTTTTATTTTTTTATTGTGGTGTTGGAATCTAAAATTAAAGATTGTCATACGCAATATTCACAGTGCTAGAGAGCATTATCATGAAAAGCTCGAGCTTTTTCTTCCAAATATGGCAGTGGTTGGTGCTTTTGTGCTTCCATTGTCATTAGGGAATGCGTGGTTTTATTGGTTACAAATGAGAAGACTAACTTAACTTGATTCTGAAAGAACGCCCGCAAAATAATAATAATAGCTAATAATTACTGGTATTTCGCGGCTTTCCCTTTCATCCCCTTTGCAGTTTATATGGAGATTTTTTCATAGAGGAGAGAGTTTATGTGCTCCTCAAGAATGGGAAGTCGAGAGTTTTCATCATAACTGTACATCAACGGAACCATTCTTGCAACGTTAAGACAGGCCTTGGTAAAAGTTGGTGAGAATGGATTTTGAATGAGGCATTCCTGATTGAGCTGTTTCCATGCGTCTGATATCATCTGAAGAACATGCTTTCTTGCGCTTTCCACCGAAGATTCTGGATGTTCTTTCATGTATACTTCTACATATGATCCATCGTAGCCATCCTGATTCTCATCCTGAAATTTAGTTTGTTAGATCCCATATGTTGATTTTTTTTTTTTTGGGTTACATATTACAAGAAATTATAAGGAGAGCAACATGTGAACTTGCATCTGTTACCTTGGCACTTCCCAGGTCATCCCACAGGCGAAGAATTCTGGCTGTGGAAGATATTATGGCTGGATTGCAGTCGATGAATTCAACCTTCTCCTTGGTTATACCTTGAGCCAGCAGGAAGAAAAGGTGAACTAGAACCACATGTACACCTGAACTTATAGTCCCATTCTTCAAGTACTCTTCAGCATTTGGTAAGTCGCCAGAAGCAAACCATCTTGCTTCTACTAGAAATGCATTGCACAAACTTGCCCACTGCAACAATCAAGAAAAGTTAATTGCTCCTAGCGACTATGATTTCTTAAGAAAATTTATCATAAAATTCGTTGATATATATACCGCTTTTCGCAAAGAATCCACAGGGTTCCAGCCATGCTGTTCATAGACCTTGTGGCTAATTTCATTGGTGATGTTGTTAAGAGCGTTGAAACAAATCCTCATGTAGTCTGGTAGCTGTTCAGTGGCACCAATGTCCCATCTGATATAAAGGAATTGGTTTATTAATCAGTACATCAGGGCGGTATCTTCAACTAGTAAATATTTTTACCACCACATTTTTACATTGAAAAATTTATAAAACTTTTTTAACCACTTGTAATGTTGGGATTTAACCACTTGATCTAGTTGTTCAAAAAAAAATTAAAAAAATTAGAATATTAGTTTTCAATAGAAAAAAAAAAGACTTTTACAATTTAAAAGTTTTATTTTTTTTATTTTTTCTAAATAAAAAAAATAATTTATATTTTCTTAACTAAATAAAATAATTTATAACCATATATTTATAATTTTATTTATATACCATTATGTTTTTAATATTTATATGGTCTCCATATTTCTATTTTTTATAGTTTTAAAAAATATTATTTGTAGTATGCTTCAAAAAAAATATTATTTGTAGTATCTGTTTCACACATTTCACATATTTAAGGATAATGATTTATGTAGCTAGTAGTTATATGAATATTCATAGGAATTAAAATTCCCTTTACACTTTTCTCTTATGCATGTAATTTTAACAACAAAAATTATTTTTTAGTGTACTAGTGACATCTATCATTGTAAATATCTCAATTTGATCCGAATGATCATTTACCTATCAACAACTTTTGTGAAAAGAACGAGTTCATCCAGCGACCCGAAAACATCAAAAATGTCATCTATCAGGTAAACGAAAGAGATAGGTTTTATGAGGTCAATTCTCTGCTTGGACATCCTTGGATCTGTTAAGGCTGTCATGCACCATATATACCATTTAAGCGGCTGGTCTCTTGCAAACTTCAGTTCATGGGACAGACCGAGTTCTTTCCACCACCTGAAGTTTAATATGAACCACAAAATTCACAAGTCAAAAAACATAAGGAATCACACTAACCCCCACATTACTTTTGAGTTTTGAGATGTCACTTTTATACATCAGTCCCAACAGTTCAAGACATATCAACAACGTCGACATGATTAAATGCCAAACAATTGTGCAAAAACTATAGCAGGAAATAGTTGATAGAAATATTAGAAACTATTTTTGGGTTCTTTTGACTGAACTGAGTTTCAGGTAAGTAAACTCACTCTGAAATTTTAACAATTTCTTGCTGGTGTTGAAACTGAAGCATCTTAAAATCAAACTTTGCGATTTCTTGTAATTCATTCATCCACCCATTTTTCCCTTGCATATTGGTAATGAATTTTTTTGCCATGAACTTTGCTAGGCTTTTGTGATGTGGATGTTTCAGTGTGTTTTCTATTGCTCTAGCTTGAGAGTAGTCAAGATTTATCGCCAGTGAAGTCAGAAGCTGGTAACTGTAGTCCCTAGTTTCATCAAGTATATCTTCTCCTTCCATACATAGTACTGAAGCTTCATATAGACTCATTAATCCTTCGATGTCATGGCTTAGTTCTTCCTTAAAATTCCCTACCTCATCCTTAAGGTTGTCGAACACTTCTGTCTCGCATCCATTGGCAAAAAATGAGCAAAATCCAAAAGCATATAACTCATCAAAATCAAAACATTGATAGATGAATAAAAGAAGAACCTGCTGCAGTCACATAGTAACCATGTTGTCTCAAGAGTCGAAATCGAAGTGCCACTTCATGGAAATCGTTGTTATTATCATGTGTGCCAAGTATCATCGTATAGTTCTTTTGTAAAATTGCATTGATCTCCTCTTCAAAGTGATACTCAATGCCAAGGCGTTGAATAGCATCAATCATAGCTAGACCCTGAAATGAATCATCTCCATCTTTACAGGTGATCAGCATATTCTTGAATGCCGTTAGTTTTTGCTCAAATTCAATTCGAAAGTCATCCTGCAAAAAGAAGCATATAACGTAGCTAAATTAGTTGCACCAACAGACTAATGATA
>CATIWK010423445.1:0-18814 GCA_949634005.1 Mallotus japonicus
CATGAAGACGAGCCAAAGTGTTTTTACATTGAGAGAGTTTTGACCGAAAATTAACACCCATACTGCCGCCCCACGCACCAAGATCATTACCACAACGAGCAATCCGAGCCGGGACAGAAGCTATATTGGAAGCAGTCCAACTAGAACGCACAATCTGTTTGCATTCTGGTTCTCGAAGCCACCAATTCTCAAAACGAAACCGATGCAAAACTTGCCTAGATTGGACCTGTAAAGGGCGAAGCAGAAGGGGCATATGATCAGAAGAAGAGAAACCAAGATTCCATACCCTTGCTTCCATAAAAACAGAAAACCACTCCTTGGTAGCCAAAGCTCTATCAAGTTTTTCTTCAACAAAATTCACAGTACCCGAACCTCTGCTCCAAGTAAATTGAGTACCCATCATAGGCACTTCCGCAAGATTGCAGTCCTCAATGGCCTTCCGAAAACCATCCATCAACTACTGGGGATGATCGACTCTGCCTCGCTTTTCAGAACTAGCTAGAAGATCATTGAAATCTCCAACACAAACCCAAGGGAGAGAGCTCGCAGAAGACAAAGTGCGCAGCAAATTCCAGGACGCACGTCTTCTCGAGCGCTCAGGAAATCCATAAAATCCAGTAAGCCGCCAAGGAGGTTGATTTTTGATAGACACAGCAACATCAATATGGTTTCTGGAAAAACTTAATAGACTCGCCATACCCATACCCTTCCACAGTAAAGCCAACCCACCACTATGACCCACAGGATCCACAACAAATAAACCAACACAACCCAACTTAAATTTCAAACTATCTAATTTACTACGACAAGCCAAAGTTTCTATTAAAAAAATAAAATCCGGCCTTTTTTACTGAACAAGATCCAACAAAACATTTACTGCTCGTGGGTTGCCAAGCCCACGGCAGTTCCAACATAGGGTACTCATTGATCTCTAAAATTACATTTTTGTTATATTTAATACCATGCCAAAATAGAAAACTAAAAGAGAAAGTACATACATACCAATACCATATAGAAATAAAAAAAATAATAATAAAAAACAAAAACGACGTCGTAACTAAGAAGAAAATCAACGAGGCAACCATTTTTTTTGGCTTTTTCTTTTTCCCCCTCCAATTACACGCGCGCACGCGAGACGAGAAGAGATAGTTAATTAACCCAAAAAAAAAAAAAAAAAAAAAAAAGAAAAGGGAAAAAAGTCCATCAGATTTAAGTGTAGAGGGGCTGCTGAGTGCTACTCGTTTTCGCATTGTTGTTGGGGTTCACAGTAGGGTTGCAGCGGATAAACGCCACCACTCTTCTTCCCATCCTTTTTGTCTTCACTTCGCAGCCCTCTCTATCTCTCCCTTTCTCTGTATACACATAACACAAAACCCTATTTTTTCTTTATTTATCTCTTCGATTATTATTTTTTGTTTTTTTTTTCTGCTCTTTATTCAATAAAAACCCTATTCATCTTTGACTCCAATTCAGTGAAGAAGCATAACAATGGGGGCTTCTCTGCCTCCCAAAGAGGCTAACCTCTTCAAGACCATTGTCGTAAGCATCGATTCTCTCTATTATCTTTCTTTTAGTTCAGTTACCGTACGATCGTAACCTCAGTTTAATAGTTTGCTGATTCTTTCAGTTATTGTTCACACAGAGTATCTGTTGCAGTGTTTTTTGTTTTTTCTTCTTCTTTGGAATGAGAGAATTTAAATGAAATCAAATTTGGATAACTCAAGCTTAGAACTCTTTTTGTTTGTTTGTTTGTTTCCAGTAATGAAGCTGTAGTTAAGAGCTGAGATTTTAGGGTTTTGTGTGGTAATTTCGAGTTTTTAGCGATCTATTTATCCAATTTCTTTAAAAAGAGATGGAATGTGCTTATGTATTAGGTTATGATTGAAGTGATCATATTTAACCATATTTATAAGTGGTATAGTCAATGTTTTCCTCTTCTAACCTGTTCTTTAAGTTGCTTCAAGGGCTCAATGCTTTTGTGTGCATACAAGCTACTGTAATGACTTTCAGGGTGTATATTGGTTTCTTTAGTTCTTATTATCTGCCAGATTACCTTTGCGACCAAATTTATCCACAATGTGAACTTTTTTTTTTGAGCACTAAACATTTGTTGTATGTTGACTTTTGTGTTTCTCTTGATTATTACAGAAATCATATGAAACTAAACAATATAAGAAGGGACTGAAAGCAGCCGATACTATATTGAAAAAGTTTCCAGATCATGGAGGTATTTAATTTTTGAATTTTTTTTTGGTTTGAATTCTTTTTATGCTTATCTTTGGATGCAAGGTTGTGGATTTGGATTATATTCCTGCTTTCACTATAAATTTGAAAGCCAAATGAGATTGAAATAACCTCTTAAGTATGTGTTATTTGAAATTTAATATTTTACATCTGAAATTTCAAATCATGTTTGCATCCAAATGCAAGATGAGTTCTTTTTGTAGTCATTATTCATTAGCTTAAGTGCGTTACTTAGAGCTCTGTTTTTAAAAATAAAATTTTGATGTATATTGTTTAATGATCAACCTGAGAGTGGGTGGAAAAGACTTTCTCAAGAGGGGGAAAAAAAAGAATGTGATCTTGTATGTTGACCAAAAAATATCTTTTTATCAGGTAACCCGCCCTTGAGCCTAGGGTTTTAAATTTTCCACAGCAGCACCTTCGTTGACTTAGGCTTTACACTAATGATTAAATTGGCTTCGTTGAAACCCATAGATACAGACTTATTGAATTGACTTCACAAGTGAATTTTGGGCAATGCATTATTGTTTGGTTCAATTTTACTTGGGAATTCATTTCATTTTTAAATGAATTTTTATTAATGAAGTGTGCTTGGTTTAATTGAATATTTTATGAAATGAATTCATTTGAAAATCCTAATCTTTTTTTTTTGAAATTGGTTTAGTAATAAGCAATTTTACAAAATTAAAAAGTTGGAATTGAAAATGAATTCTACGAAATTTTCATTTAAACCAAACACACTCATTTGGATTTGAAAATGAATTCCGTAAAATTTTGTGGAATTCATTTATACCAAACACAGAGTAAGTGAATTTGCCAAGACAAATATATGTAGTTCTTCCTCAACTCCACTTAAGTAAGCCTCAACTCCAAATTAATTGGGGTGAGCTAATTTATTCTTAAGTTGGAAAAAATAAGTAAATTGATAAGTTGTTTTCCATGGTATTAATGACAGCTGATAAAATAAATGTAACAATTGCTTGTGGTGGGATTTCTTTGATTTATGCATTGGTTGGTTCTGTACTAGGTCATTGTCAAATTCACGATATAAGATGACATCTATTGGCTAAAAAGTGTGAATAATATTGAATTGCTAGGGTATATGTATCTAGTGGCTACGGGTGTAAACGAGTCGAGTCGGCACATTACCAAGCTTGAGATTGACTCGAGTCTCGACTTTCAAACTCGAAGCTCGAACTTGACTCGAACTCGATCTAGCTTTTTTTTGAAGTTCGAGCTTGATTCGATTAAATAATTCATATTCGCGAGTTCGATTCGATTAAATAATTCATATTCTTGAGTTCGACTCGATTAATTAAATAAAATTTTTAAATTTTTAAAAATACATATTTTAAAATATTCAAACTTAACTTGAGTTCGAACTCGACTCGGTTCGATAAGATATATTTATAATTATATTAAAATAAAAGGGTAAAATAGTAAATATACACAAGCTCGATTAATTTCGCGAGCCTATCAAGTCACATATTTAGGAGCTCGAGCTCGACTCAAGTAGCTCGAGCTCAACTCGACAATAATCGAGTTGATTTCGAGTTTTTCCCAAGTAGCTCACGAGTTGGCTTGACTCTGTTACACCCCTATTAGTGGCCAAAAATTTTGGTTATGTGGAGAGTACAAACATTGATTGGGTCTGTTACTGTAGTTATGATAATTCTTCATCTTATTTCCTTTGTTGTAGTGGAATAGCAGTGATGCATGGGAAATTTTTCTTTCTCTAGATTGAAATTTCTATAAATTTTTAAATCATTGGAATATCTTATTTTTTAGATTTGATATTTTCTTGTCAATTTTAATTAAATACAGTATTGTTCTTTTACCAGAAACTTTATCAATGAAGGGCTTGACATTAAATTGCATGGACCGTAAATCTGAAGCATATGAGCTTGTCCGGCTTGGCCTAAAGGTTGAGATGTTCTTTCTGATTATTATAGCATTTGTCTCTGTTTCTCTTCTCATTTTGCTATTTGTTGTTTCAGTATTGGTCTTATGTTTATACCTTTGATGCAGAATGACCTTAAAAGTCATGTTTGCTGGCATGTATATGGTCTCCTTTATCGGTCTGACAGAGAATATAGAGAGGCAATCAAGTGCTACCGAAATGCACTGAAGATAGATCCAGACAATATAGAAATACTGCGGGACCTGTCGCTCTTGCAGGTATACACATACTGAACTTTAGACCTATGCTGATTAAACTGATGGACCTGGTGAACCTAATGGACCTGGACCTAAGTTGGTGGTTTCTGTTGAAATCCATTTGATTGTTTTTATAAAAATATGGGCCTAGCAATTCTAGTCGATTTGGCTTCAATCCAACAGGAAGACCTGAACCTGTTAGTATTATTTCCTAATATAAGAAATTTGCACAGAGAGGAGCCCTAATTTCCTGTTCTATTCTGTTTTCTTTTCTGTTGTGGTTTTTGATAATCTCTATGGAGATAAATAAGTTGTCCTAACATAGGTCATTTGTCATTCTGTCTTCTCATCTTGCAGGCACAAATGCGTGATTTGACAGGTTTTGTTGAGACTAGACAACAGCTGCTAACCTTAAAACCAAATCATCGCATGAACTGGATTGGCTTTGCTGTTGCTCACCATTTGAACTCAAAGTACATTTTGACCTTTGTATTCAAGGAATTTTTCTTTAAGAGTTTACTTATCAGTCCAATGATTCCTTTGTTTTTTTTTTTTTTTTACAAATTCTATAATTATGGAGTACTGAAATTATTTTTGAAAAATGTATACTTTTGGTTGCACCTTGCTTTTCTTCCTATGCTTATTTAGATTTTTTTTTTTGATACAAGGGCGAAGAACGTATATATTTTCTTTTTTCTTTTTTTTTTCCCTCTCGTTTTTAGCTTGCATCCTCTGCTTTATGTTTTATGTTGAGAAATACTATGTTGTTTAATAGTGCTTCAAAGGCTGTTGACATTCTGGAAGCATATGAAGGGACATTGGAGGATGATCATCCTCCAGACAATGAAAGATGCGAACATGGGGAAATGCTTTTGTACAAGGTACTATCATGGACTTCAAACATACAGTTCATTTTCGCTATGCAGTATTCTTTCTCTTTCTTGTTTTCACTTTAGATTTATTTTGTGCATTTCTTCTATTATGATGTTAGCATCATTATTTATGGTGTTTGGACTCTGATCTGTTTTGAGTTCAGATGGACTCATATAATTAACATGGCTTATGCTGGTAGTGTTGATTTAAAGGTGGAACTTAGCATTTATCTGTTTCTATTGTGTAAATGTGGACTTGATATTGTCCAATGCAAGCTCTGGCTCATGATGTCCTGCAAATTTGACTGTTTTTTCCAAAAATGAGAAGCTTCTGCATATGCATTATTTTACCAGAGGGTAGTGTTAACAAAGTTATCAAGTGCTTCTCTTCAGACTTTCTTAGCTTCATTCGCTTGATATGTGAGTAAATTTGCTGAATAGAGCCTGGGCCTTTGTTACCATCTGAAGGACTGGTTATACTATATTTTGGCTTTATTAGCTTTTCTCACTTACGAAATGAGATTGGTGGAACTCTCATGAAAGCTCAAGTATATAATTTTTGAACTTTTTGCTTTCGTAATATAGGTTGGGCTATATGTGAGGAAATAAGAGTGATGTTTGTTTTTGCATATTTTTAAATTACTACCTTGAGCATCTAATCCAAAAGAGCATGATAATTGGCAAAAGTGTTTTATGTCTTGGACTGAACAATTTTTTCTGATAATTTTTCTGTAATGTGCTTTGAGCTAAGTTTCATTATCTCATATTGGTGGGATGGCAAGCCATCTTCTAAAAGAAATATATTTAAATACTGAGAGTTGACTTTGTTTGTGTTAGTTGGCTGATCAGATGATGCAGTGCCATGTCTAAAATAACATGTTTGGTTGGTTAGATGAGTTGGAATTCTGACTGGACAAAAAGATTACATTGATTGGATATGGAGGTCTGGGTGGGAAAAGGATATCTATGGTTAAAATATAGTTATTCCCTCCAGACATATTTTAGCACAGAATTCATATTATGTTGATACTTTTTCGTGTATCTTGTTAATTTTTTCTGAGTTAAGCAATATGGACCTTTTCCTCTTTCTTTTTAAATTCTTGCATGTGAATTTCCTATTTTGAAGTTGTATATTGGGTGGTGAATCTTATTTTGCATCTTTTGTTGTCTTTTACCTTCAGATCTCTTTGTTAGAGGAATGTGGTTCTCTTGAGAGAGCTCTTCAGGAGTTGTACAAGAAAGGGTCAAAAATTGTAAGTTTAATGTGGCTTTCGGTGGCTGCATGGTATTACATGATGAACTTTGAGTGGATACTGATATATTAATGCATGATATGGCTTTAGGTGGACAAATTGTCGTACAAGGAACAAGAGGTTTCTCTACTAGTGAAGCTTGCTCATCTTGAAGAGGGTGCTGAACTGTACAGGGTTTTACTTGCCATGAATCCTGACAATTACGGGTGATTTGTCCATTTCATTTCCATCAAAAAATTAATAATCGATCTAATAGAAGTGCTGTGGTGTCTGGTATTTACATGCATACATGCACGTGCTTGCACAAATGTCTTAGGCAAATGTTTGATTGCAACTATTCTTAATTAGTGCCTTTGTTTGCATGCTGTCACCACCAAACTCTTTATGTTGAATGGTTCTTGACGTTTATAAAAATTATAAAGAAACAATAACAAGTACCAAATAAGCAGTCATAGTATTTGCTGCATGATTTAATGCTTGTTTATAAGGCAATTTTTGTGCGTATATGGTACTGTTAGCGCATAATCTCAATGGTGCATTTGTTCAAATTTGTTTGGCTTAATTGTTTTTTACAACTTCAATCTTTTTAGCATTTCTGCTCTGCGGGTTTTTTTTTTCCCTTTTTTAATCTGTTGAGTCTTCCATTGCATTGATGTTCTTCCTAGTCATCTAGAGTTGTTTTAATTTGAATTACTTTATTTTTCATCATTTTATATTCAGGAGAAGGATGCTGCATTTGCACATCCTGGTGTTGTCCTTGTATTTCTGAAGGCAAACATAATGTTATTAGAATAAAATATATTTCTACACACTGGAACGATGTTATTTCATTAGTTAGCTTAAAACATGACCTTCACTAGTGGGCGTGTTCTGCCTGAATATTGGTTTTTATATTTATTTTTAGAAAGGAATGTGATATTGTACTTTATTTTCATTTTTTCAGATATTATGAAGGTCTACAGAGATGTCTTGGGTTTGATTCAGAAAATGGCCACTATTCTGCTGATGAGATTGACAAATTGGATGACTTGTACAAGTCGCTTGGTCAGCAGTATACTTGGTCATCTGCTGTTAAGGTTGAACATCTTCTCTCGCACTATATTTTAATTAATACTTATTGGTTTCATTTTGATTAAATTAGTATTTTATGTTTCGCCTGTTATGTTTTGAAATCTCTTCCTCTCCCTATATTTTGAGATCTGCTTCTGTACAAGCCTACTGTGTCCATCTATAACTTGATCTCTGATGTCAATGACTGTATGTAAAGATAGATGTGGTAAATAGGCTGTTATCTGAGGATTTTCTAGTGATTATCAGTCAAGATGAACTGAAATGATTTCAATTTGACTCTTAAAAAAAAGAAAGAAAATCCTTTTTTAAATTGCATTTATATTTGTATACAAAATATGAGGTGAATTTTCATTGTCTTACACCCCTTCTTTTCACCCATATTTTAGAGAATACCACTTGATTTTCTACAAGGAGACAAGTTTCGTGAAGCTGCAGACAATTATGTTAGGCCCCTTCTTACCAAGGTATTACTTTCTTATATTTCAAACAATTTGCGCTGGTTTTCTATTCCCAGAATAGAATAATGTATTGTTTTCTTTGTAATTTTAGGGTGTTCCTTCTTTATTCTCGGATCTTTCCCCATTGTATGATCATCCTGGCAAGGTGAGTTTTTTTAGCATTTGGATCCATGAGGTTGCAAAATTATTTAAAGGTTTGATTATAAACACTTTGCTGTGATGGCTTATACAGGCAAACATACTGGAAAATCTTATTCTTGAGTTGGAACATTCCATTAGAACGACTGGGAGATACCCAGGGAGGTAATTTGTGCTTTGGACCATGATATGATTTTGTGAATGGTGTTTGTTATATTTGACGTTGAAACTCGAAATTTAAAAAGTCAATGGAAATGCATATGCCATTTCTGGTTTTCAAGATCTTTCCAGTAGACCAATTAAGTTAAAATCAATGTTCTGTATACAACACTAGTGGCCCTTCAAGTGTTAGCAACTTAGGGTTGTAATGCGAGTGATGGCCATGGAAGCCATTTACAAAGTGAATCCTGGTGCAGTTAAAATTTTTCTCTGGTCTTTCCATCCACTGCATTTTTAGGGCATAAAAAATCCATTATTGTGAAAACTAAGAATCAAATTCTGGGTGAAACTTAAAAAATAAAAATTGTGATGCAGATTGATAATTTATTTGGTGTCTTATTATGATTATTTTCAACTGTTTTCCATATTCCATTGAAAATCCTTGTGCTTTTTCTTTTTTCCTTGACAAATGCAGGGCAGAAAAAGAGCCTCCTTCAACCCTTATGTGGACATTATTTTTCTTGGCACAGGTTGATATTAGTCACAATCATTGTGCTTAAATTGTTATCATCTTTGTCATCTGTTGTCAAGAATTTCTTAATGTTTTGCTATGATGCAGCATTTTGATAGACGAGGTCAATATGACATTGCTCTCACTAAAATTGATGAGGCCATAGAACATACTCCAACAGTGATTGATTTGTATTCGGTCAAGGTTTGTTGGCTTTGTCAATCCATCTGTAACTTTTTGTATGCAAACTTCATACAATTAATCTCAATCTGCAGTGTCTGTGTATTTTTATTTTTGTTTCTGGAATCATATATTCATTGCTTCATTTTCTATCTTGTCTCTGTCTCAATCTTTTCTGCCTTCTTTTGCTAGGATTGATTTCATCGCCATTGTATGTTTTAATACAGAGATGTAAAAGACTAAAATTTTTTAATTTTTTTTGTTAATCCACACTCCGAATTTTAGAATTAAGTATTTATATTAGTTATTAATAGTATTCGGTACCAGATAGAGGAGAATTTTTGTCACTCTTTATTGTTGTTTTATATGAATTTCTGTGTGTTTTATCACAGAGCCGGATTTTGAAGCATGCTGGTGATTTGGCAGCTGCTGCTGCATTGGCTGATGAAGCGAGATGCATGGATCTTGCAGATCGCTATATAAATAGTGAATGTGTCAAGCGTATGCTGCAGGCTGATCAGGTTTAACTTCTACATATTATTATCGGCTTTTGGTTTTCTGTCCCGTGTAGTTTTTTTTCTGTGCTGTTGTAGTTTACATGGAACTTTATTTGAAGGTTGCTATGGCAGAAAAGACTGCTGTGTTGTTCACAAAAGACGGGGATCAGCACAACAACCTTCATGACATGCAGTGCATGTGGTTGGTCTCTGTTTACTCCTGACACTGACTTCGGTGATATTCTGTGTCTATTAAATTATGAATGATATTTTTGTGGTGAAAGGTATGAGCTTGCTTCTGGTGAAAGTTACTTCCGTCAGGGTGATCTTGGACGTGCTCTGAAGAAGTTTTTGGCTGTGGAAAAGCACTATGCTGACATTACTGAAGACCAATTTGACTTCCATTCATATTGCTTAAGGAAAATGACATTGCGTGCTTATGTGGCAATGCTTAAATTTCAAGATAGGTTGCATTCACACGCATATTTTCACAAAGCTGCGGCTGGAGCAATAAGGTAATGTACTTTTTGAGAACTATTACGTAAATTATCATTATTATGTTTCTCTAGGTATCTTTTCATTAGTTTGGGGATATGAAGGTGGCTTAACAGTTAATAACCTTACCTTACAATGTTAATGTCCTGCTGTCTGATTTTGTATATGTTGGTTGCCCTGATTTTTCTTCTTTTTTCATGTGCTATTGTGATTCTGTTTGTGTGTGACCCTGAGCTGGTGGTATGGAATGGGCTAGTGGGAGGAATCTTTTAACTCACACCATTATGTGGTGGTTGTCCTTGTTCTTATTTTCAGTTTGATTGATTGTTACATGTGTGCCAATTGGTTGATGTTAACAAGTCCATAGGCCTCGAGTGTTGGCTCACTCACACAGGTGGACTTATAAAAGGGTTGAACCCATGTAACACAAAAATTAATTGGCTTGTGTTGAGATCCAATCTACACCACTTATAAGTCACTTTATTGCTTTGCGCTTTTCCAATGTGGGATACATTCTCCAACACTCCCCCTCACCCAGTTACACTTGCCAAACACAAACGGGCTGCACCCAACGACTTAAACAGGGTCACAAACGGGCTACATCCAACGACTTAAACAGGGTCACAAACGGGCTGCACTCAACTCTTAGTTTTTGAACACGAGTCTAGGATCACTTCTCTGATATCATGTTAACAAGTCCATGGGCCCACTCACACACGTGGACTTATAAATGGATTGAGCTCATGTAACACAAAATCGTCTTTGTGTTAAAGGTCTTGTTAACAAGTCTATAGGCTTTGAGAGTGTTGGCTTGCACACACGCATGTGGACTTGTAAATGAGATTGAGTCCATATAACACAAAACCAATTGGGGGTCATGAACGGACCGCATCCAATGACTCACATGGGTCGTATCAAACTCAAACGGGTCGCACCAACTCCAGGTTTTAAGCACAAGCCCAGGATCACTGCTCTAATACGATGTTAACAAGTCTACGGGCCTCAAGAGTGTTGGCTCATGCAACACATGTGGACTAACAAATGAGGTTGAATCCATGTAACACAAAACCAATTGACTTATATTAAAGTCCATTCTACACCACTTATAAGTCAGTTTATTGCTTTGCACTTTTTCAATGAGGGATATATTTTCCAATAATTGAAATGGATGAAAATATAAGAATCTGGCTGCCTTCTATTGGATACCCTGTTAAGCAACTGTTTCATCTCATCTGCTGGTTTCGGTTGATGTACAATGGTGCTGGCTAGATATTTGGAGCTGTGGATGCATATTTTTCATTTATATTAATTTATAGTTTTAACAATTCCTTGTCCAGGATGCTGGCTGCCCTGCCAAGAGTTGCGGTTGCAGCTAGCTGATGGGGTTGTATCACTTTCCTTTAGTTGCATTCTTCTTGACTTGATATTGTTTCTAATATTTCGTCAAAAATAAAAAAAAGTTTTCTAATATGCATTGTAAGGCAGACACAATGTCTTAAGAGGAAAAAATTGAGATTTTGGTCAAAAATCTTAATTTATAGTTAATTTATAGTTATAACAATTCCCTTTCCAGGATGCTGGCTGCCCTGCCAAGAGTTGCGGTTGCAGCTAGCTGATGGGGTTGTATCACTTTCCTTTAGTTGCATTCTTCTTGACTTGATATTGTTTCTAATATTTTGTCAAAAATTAAAAAAAGTTTTCTAATATGCATTGTAAGGCAGACACAATGTCTTAGAGGAAAAAATTGAGATTTTGGTCATAAATCTTTCCCACTGGGGATTTCTTTGTTTTGAATTAAATGATTAATGCGTCAAAGGAGGAATTGGAGTTCCAAATGAGATGAAAGCAGGGTGATATTATCATAAAAAAACCAGCCAAATAATATAGATTTCAAAGGAGGGATGAGGGTTTATTTATGGGCAACTGACTTTGAGGAATTTTGATCCTGTACAGGATTTGGAAGTTGCATTTTATCCGTGATGCATTAGGGTCTTTTGAAAAAAGTATATTGTGTTTATTTGTTGGTTCGAAATTAGTTATTGATTGGTGTTCCACTCGCATTTGTATGAAGGATTCCCGTGACAGCCCAGTTTTATTTTTTCTTAGGCTACATTTAGTTTTATCAACCCTCCTTTTCTCAAAAAGGGAAAACTGTTTCTTGACAGGGACTACGTTCATGTTTTTATCATTGGCCATGTACACGTCTTTTGTTTTTATTATTTTTTTTTTGAAGTTAATGGTTTTCCCTCATTTCTGCATTTTGTTCTTGTACCTTATTGTCATTTAATTTTTTTTGCTTGTGCATTATCTTTCCCTTGCAATCAACTTTATGTGTATAGATTTTGAGCTGCAGATGTTACCTAAGATTGTATGATTCTCCCACCAAGTCAACAACTGAAGAAGATGATGGAATGTCAAAGTTACTGCCTTCTCAGAAAAAGAAGATGAGACAAAAGCAGAAAAAGGCAGAAGCTCGAGCTAAGAGAGTATGTTAGTTTGTGTCTATGGCTTTTGGAACAATCTTCTCTTTGAAATATTTTCTTTTTTCTTTCTTTTTTTTTCCCTTTCTTATCTTGTTTCTTTTTCCAGGAGGCAGAAGTAAAGAATGAAGAATCCAGTACAAGTAATGTCTCTAAGTCAGGAAAGAGACATGTCAAACCTGTAGATCCAGATCCAAATGGGGAAAAGTTACTGCAGGTTTCTGTAGACTTCATTGATTTTTTTTGTCCCCCCTGAGCTTTAGAATCTTGGTTGCATAAAGTCCCCAGAGGATGCATGATAATATATTTTTTCTTCAATTCTGGACGAACTATTGTGTCTGATGGATAAGTAATTATTCAGGTTGAAGATCCATTGTTGGAAGCTACAAAGTACTTGAAACTGCTTCAGAAGAACTCACCTGACTCTTTGGAGACTCACTTGCTTTCATTTGAAGTAAACATGAGAAAGCAGAAAATTTTGCTTGCCTTGCAGGTATATTTTTGTGCTTATTGTCACTTTACCATTTCAGCATGTCAACCAATTTTAAAATGGCTCCTTGGCATTTTGTGGACCAAATGGCTTAAAGAAGAAATATCTTCCTAATGACAGATAAACAATTAGAATATAACAATTTTACTCTATGGGGTTTTTCCCTTATTTGAAGATTATAGTCCTATTTGGAATTTAATTTAACATGAATTAGAGATCCTAATTGCATAATGAGCTATTTTTTCTATCCCATTTTTAGGCTGTAAAGCAGTTACTAAGGTTGGATGCAGAAAGCCCAGATTCTCATCGTTGTTTGGTATGTAGCCTCTGTTATGAATTATTTTCATTTTGAAAGTCCAAGGTTGATTGTTCAGATGTTATGTATCTGTTTCTGCAATAGATGTACTGCCAGAGTATCTGGTATTTCTAACAGGTGTTAATTGTGAACTCCATGTGCTGCAGATTAGATTCTTCCATAAAATGGGCTCAATGGCTGCTCCTGTGACAAATACTGAGAAACTTATTTGGAGTGTCTTGGAAGCAGAGAGACCATCAATCAGGTTCTGAAACCATTTTTTTTTTTTGGTTACATTTTATTTTTGGAATAATGCTTTTGGTTTGACTTGTTGTGAACAAGCTAAGTCTTTTTGTTTTGTTTGATTTGCAGTCAATTGCATGATAAGTCTCTGGTTGAAGCAAACAAAGGTTTCCTCGAAAGGCATAAAGGTCATCTCCCTTCTTATCTAACATAGTTGCAAAATAGTGTAGCCATCAAGTCATCTGTAGTTTTTCATGCTGACTTTCTTGGTTTTCTTAGATTCTTTGATGCATAGGGCTGCAGTTGCAGAAATGCTACATCTTTTAGAACCTAACAAGAAATCTGAGGCTATTAAGTTAATTGAAGATTCAACCAACACTGTTGTGCCAGGGTAATATTTCTTGGATTTTATATCTTTTTAAAGACTTGCCAATCGTTTAAGAAAAAGAGATAACTTATTTCTTATCTTTTCATTCAGAGATGGAGCTGTTGGACCAGTCAAGGCCTGGAAGCTCAAAGACTGCATTGCAGTTCACAAGCTACTAGAAACAGCTCTTTCTGATCATGACGCTGCATCAAGTAAGAGCCAAATTTGTTTATGGAATTTTAGATGACAGTAAAGTAGTCAAAATCTGAATATTGATATTCATGCGAAAATAAAACTCAAAAAGTTATATAGAAATGTCTTTCATGCCTTTTTTTTGGCTATATAGCAACTTCACATTAACCATGGTTTCATGCATTTGGCAAGTCATTGTGCAGTTCGACATAGGATTGGCATTGCCATATGTAATATCATGCAGGTCTAAGGCTGCCTTTGTCATATCAGTGTTAAACGTAGCATTTTTTTTTAACACGCTAATATCAATATGATTGATCCTCTACTTTATTATTTGTTCTTATAAATTTTATTTTGTTCGAGTGACTTTGGCTCTTGTCTCCCCTTACATTGTTACTAAAGCTGAAGAATCAGTGTATGTAGATCTGTATTTGTGTCATTTCTTTATATTAATCATTGTCTTTCACAAACCAATCCTATGGTGTTGTCTTCTTCATTTAATGTGTACATACGTCAACACAGACTGGACCTCTGAAAATTGCATTTCATCTGGATGTCCTTTGACTTTTTTTTTTTTTTTTGGGTCACTCATTCATAGCCAGACCAGCTAAATCTGCAATTTCGTTACCTAAACTTTGTTGCTTGGAAAGGGAAAAAGTGGAAGTACTAGTAGGGAAATGATTTCTCAATCTTCATCCTTCTTGGATGAATGCTAAAAAGTGGTGAAATTTCTTTTTCATTTTAGATATTTCTCATCTTTTGCAGGGTGGAAGGTGCGCTGTGCTGAGCATTTTCCCTACGCTACTTACTTTGAGGGCAATCACAGCTCGGCCATGCCCAACTCAGTTTACAATCAGATGAGCAAGAACACTGAAAATGGGAGTGCAAGCCATCCTGGAGATAGTAAAATTTCAGATTTTATTGCATCAAATGGAAAGCTAGAAGAGGCTTTTAAGGATCTCACCATCTGAATATGGTGCTGAATGCATGCAGCAGCTAATGATGGATTAGTCCATGATTTGGTGGGTAGATGACATACATCAAAGAGCAGCAGAGATGTACTTTGCGAGGATATCTGGTTTGCTGCCTTATTACGGGAGGTCATTTTGAGATTATGTGGATGCAATGCCAATCCTCCGCTGTTGCTTTGAGATCAAAATGTTCTATTTGCATTTCTGCCGGGCCTCATTGTTGAATGCATTCATTTGCAAATGTGTATAACATACTTCCATCATGTTTTTTTGGTCTTTAGAGTTTGATTTCCTTTATATTAACTCACTAATAGGTGAGGGGGTGGTAGGTAAGGGTAGCTCTATGGTTCCAATACTTTTGAGGTTATTTGTGATCTTTTTAGGAGCACGACGACAGGATTCTTTTTGAGTACTGGTCCTACATCTGGTCAGCATAGAACAATTTCTAGTAGAGCTGATCTCCAGAGGTGGTTGTAGTTTTTGCCCATTTTATTTCTGTTATCTCATGTATAAACGCTACATATTGTGAAAAATTTTGCTGCAAAATTCATAAAATAGCGTACGGTTGTGTTCAATTTTACTGCTTTTTATGGGTATTGAGACTTGTTTTGTGAATATGCATTTATTTTTGAAATGCTATGCCTCTGACCCTCTCCTGGAGTCCTTTTGCAGACGATGAACACTATCAAAATATGCAAACCATCATTATATTATGTTTGAGGCTAAAATAATATCGATGTCAGCGTGCTGGATTTTATCGTCATTGTATATAAAGTTGGACGCTATTTATTGTAAACAATATGAGTTTCAAATTCAATATTATAGAGATTTCATTTTTTTTAAGTCATGCAGAACATTGGCAAGTGGCAACAGTTAAAAACAAAAACATCTTTGTTGTTATTTTCACCAAAGCAAATGGCTATCAGGTCAAAACACAAAGATGCTTTAAATTGCCTGTATTTTGCAGTTCCAAACAACAGATTGAAAAGCTAAATGCCAAGGTGAAAACAACTTCCTATTGCCTATTGCCATTTACATGCTCGGAAGACAAAAATTTAGTTTGTCGAGAGTTCAATGTGTCTGCCTCAGGCGTGCAAAAACAATCCATATAGAGTTTCAACTGATCCATTACCATCATTCTCATTTTCTCTAGTGCTGACTGGAGTCTCTTGCTGAAGGTGGAGCACTGCTGCTCTCACCAAGCTCACTTTTACAAAGGGGACAAGATGCATTTATCTTCAACCACTTGTCCACACAATCCACATGGAAGACATGGGAACAGGGTAGCTCCCTCAGCTCATCATCCTCGGCATATTTATTCAAGCAAATACAGCAAATCTGTATCAGATTGGGAAAGGGAAATTAGCATCTAGTTTTAAAGCAATTGTCCATAAGTTTCATCACTCTCACCAGAGACTTAAAAAACAAAAAAAATGATTAGTCCATCTAGCCTAGCCAAAAAAAAAAAAAGAAGCTAGTTTCTTTTTCCCTTTCTTTTTATTTTTCCTATTTCAAGGAACAGACAAGATATAAACATCAATACCATAACAAATAATGTCCACCATATGTCCTGGATAACTTGGCAGATTGGAAGAAGAAGTACCCATTTCTGCATGCGATAGAAAATGTCTAATTGAGGTATATTCAGTAATCCTTCAAGTATCCTATAGATGCTAAGAACTTTTAAATAGCATGAGGATATAACAAAATCAACTTCACAATCATTATGAGTTTGTATACTCTTCCTTTTAAAATTCTACTACCAACTCAGAGAAGCAAATTTGGCTTGTTGTGCTTCATAAGCCCCTCCCTCTTTTCCTAGGGTTTCCCCTCAAACAAAAGTTGTTCAGGAAAAAAGCTTACATAGGCTTGCATCTGCTTGATCTAATGATACAAAATAGAAGCCACACAGGAAACTGCTGCCTCAAAAATTCATGAAATATGGGGAATAAATGATACTCAGATAATGAATTACTTGGGGACCAACCTTAGATCATCCAAAAATGAATAAGTACCTATAGGCCTTTATTGAACTTACCGCATCTTCTCCTGATATTGCACGCTCCTTTTCTGTCCCTGCAGCCAACACTCCACCTTCACCAGTACCTGAGCTGTCATGATCATTGACACTCTCACTCTTCTGTAACTTGAACTTGTAGGTTGGTAAACTATTGATGGATTCTGCAGTGGCTCCTCTAGTTTGAGAGAAATCCTCCCGAAATCCTAGGAGAGATATTATGCAAGGCAAGCAGCAACAAATTGTTGCACATAGTATGAAAGGCATCGCATATCCTATACAGCTAAAAGTAAGGAACACTATACATAATCTGCAAGAAAGCCAAGAAATACCTAAGGAACTCCACCAAAGGTAAAATCAAATAGACATATAGAACAAAGGCCATAGTCATACTTGTACAATTTGGGAGCATCATCAGGGTTAGAATGACCTCCAAAAATCCAAACATTGCCCACGACAAACCACACTGCAAAGAAGCAATCTAAGGCCATCTTGAAATGGTCCATTAATCCATTGAGCCTGAACAAGAGAAGCCAAATCACTAATAAAAAGGAAAAAAAAAAACAGCTATTTCACATGCATGATAAGTTTTTTAAGCTTTTTCAATGCAAAATGTGATAAAACAAGGCCATTAGAGTGATGACAGATATGATTGGGCACCATCAAAGTGTAGCTTTTAAGTACAGAGCAACTCTCTGTGAAATAAAGATGCAGCCCCAGTCTGTAGGAAGATAGTATTTGATTGTAAATCAGAATGAATTTAAACTAAAACCAACTACGTTCGGCGAACAAATAGGAAAAAAAAAATCTACAAAATTTACTAAAGTGCGGTTTATTTTTCCTGCATTCACTTTTCATGATGCATATCTAGGTTGCACGGAAACGGATACGCGGAAACGGGGAAACGGTATTTCATAAAAATATAGGAAACGGAAACGTGGGGGAAACACGTAAATATTAAAAATATAGGGGTATATATATAAATATACAAAATTTATTATATATATACTAAATTTTATATATTTATATATACACAAAAATAAAAATAAATATTATTATTTAAGTTAGGTTCAATATTTAATATTATTAAATATAATAACAATTAACATAAAAATAATAATTAAAATTTATTAAAATAAGAAATGACTACAAGTTCAATAAAGAAATAATTAATAATAATAACAAGTAAATTAAATAATTCATTGAAGAATAACAAATTTAAATAAATTATAAATAAACATTAACAGTTAGTCAAAGATATTTGTTAAAGAAAAAAAAACCCAAAGTAAAGCCCAAACCCAAATATAAACAAATAAATGAACTAAACTTCATAAACCAAAGATAGCTTTCTTTGTTCGAAGAAAAAAAAAAATTTCTCAAAAAAAGAAGCACTCCAAAGATAACGATGAGTAACAGAGGAGAGGACTTAGCACAGAGGTGGGATTGTTTTTTTCTTTTCTCGTTGATGGAGATAAATGCTGCTATTCCTCCAGTATCGATCGGCTGTTCCTCTTGATATGTATGATGTTGAAGATAAGGTTGCTCTTCTGGTTGGTGGAGATGAGATGTCCCTGTTAAAATTACAAGAAGACGGTCTCTTCTCATCCTTTTTCTGTACGAAGTTGAAGATTAAATGGGTAAAGTTATGGGTTATGGGTTGTTTCTAATTTGTCATTCCAATTTTGTTTTGGATTTGAAATTAAATTAAATTTTTCCTTCATCTT